>JANAVB010043659.1:0-60616 GCA_029216955.1 Iris pallida
AATACCAGATTACACTACAACCTTTCTAATGGATTGTCGAAGTCCATCTAGGTTGTGAACTATTTATATATCCATAGGGAACTGATAATATGATCTTCTTTGCGACACAACACACCATATTATCTATAATATATATATCATACACTTGTATTAACACTTGCAACAAATAATATGCAAACATTTGCCCATATGATTCTCCTTCAAAATTTAAGGAAACAAAGTTAATAAAAAGTGATGTTTTTAGTATATAACCCTAACAATCTCCCACTTATACTCAAAGTATTGCTTTTCAGTATACTGTTACAAATCTTCCACTTATACTTAAAGCCATGGTGCTACACATCTGACTTCCGTTTGCTCAACATGACTATCAAAGCCTTAGCTAGTAAGCTCTTTGTAAAGGGATCAGCTAGGTTGTTGGCTGATGTTATCTTGATCACAACAAGTTTTCCTTTCTTTACGAAATCTCGTATCAGGTGGTACTTACGCTCAATATGTTTACCTGTCTTATGGGCTCGTGGTTTTTTCGAATTTGCAACTGCACCACTATTATCACAATAAAGTGTAATAGCCTTAGGCAAGCTAGGTACCACATCTAAGTCCAACATGAAGTTTCTGAGCCAAACCGCTTCTTTGGCTGCCTCAGAGGCTGCTACATACTCGACTTCCATGGTAGAATCAGCAATACATTTTTGTTTGATACTCCTCCACACAATGGTGCCACCTTCTAAAGTAAATACATAACCTGAGGTAGATTTCCTATAATCCCTATCTGACTGAAAATCTGAGTCTGTATACCCCTAGGGAACTAAACTATCTGCCTGGTAAACTAGCATATACTCTTTAGTTTTTTTAGGTGCTTCAAAATATGTTAACTAGCATATACTTTTTAGTCCATTTCAGGTACTTTAAAATATGTTTTATGGTAGTCTACTGCTCTTGTCCTAGGTAAGACTAATATCTGCTGACCATGCCAAGAGACGGTCGTGACTCGTCACCAAGGCACGACGTTGTAAAGGGACGACAAGCTCTCAATTAGCATGTGAATAGTAGATTAATAGCGGGCAAGAGTACTTCTGACTGGATTAGTCTTCTCAGAAGAAAACTAGTATATATTGTAATGTTCACTGAGTTTGATTCTTTATCTCTTGCTTATTGCATTTATTTACTGTCTCTTATATCTGCCATAGTTTATAACTGCTAATTTTTAAAACATGTGATTATTTTTGCTGCACGTACACACACTCTATTCACCCCCTCTAGAGGTGCTCAACTGTCCTACATGGAGGACTTTGACCCTTCTTTTCTACTCCGTCATGCCTAATTAAAATGTACCAATGTATGCTACGTTAACCTATTGAGTCCATGGGCATGGCTCGAAGAAGAGAAATCATAGTGCATGTCGAACGCTAAGATAGAACAATTGAATTAAAACATACATCAAATGTTCGAGTCACCATAGAACATCGAAATACCACAACGGTGAGCGCCTCGATGCATAAACCACAAGAACATGGGATAACTGTATCGATGAGTGCCTTAGTGGACGAGTCGTTCATGCCTTTGCACCCGAGTCAGAGGGTTAAAACTTTGAAAGACTATAACAACGCAAGTGACTTAGTGCACAAGCTGTAGAACATTGAATATTCTACCGGGACGTGCCTTAGTGCACTAGTCGGAGGGAAAGAACATAAGTCTAGCACATTGAAAGATATATTTCGTGTACGAAGTAAGCAGTTATGAAACAATACTATAAAACTATCAAATGTATAGTACGCTGTCTTAAAATGTTTGGACCTTAGGGTCGTTCACTTGGGCATTGAATAAAGGCGGCAAAACATCGAAAGAAAGAATAAAATCGTACAAAGGGAAAGAATGTGAGAAGAGAAAGAAAGAAAATGTGAGAAAAAAAAGAAAGAAAGAGAGAAAGAGAAAGAAAGAAAAGAAAAAAAAGAAAAAAAGAATGTGAGAAATGTAATATGATGTGAAGTCTAAGTTTCGGACTCAAGACTATGTTTGGTTGTATGAGTTAGACACGTAAGCATGCCAGTACCTACGGTCTCTAAAGTCATCAAACTATACGTCTACAGGTTTGGTTTGACGATACGAACCCAACCGTATGTCCAAAGTAGGATTCCGATGGAGCGTGCACAAATTTGCCCATTGGATCAAGTCGTGGGCCCACCAAAAGGGCGTTCCGATCGACCTTCTCAGAATCGGGCCAAACTTGGCATACAGGACTAAAAAAATGATACAATCTTGTTGGCATAAGTTTCTTCTCGATATGACGAACGTGCACGATGTTATGGGCTAGTTTGCAAAGAGGTTGATACGGGATATCTCGACGGATACGCCTCAATTTTGTCGCACACGTACAACGAAATCGACTTTCGTCGAATCCGACACGTTGACAACATCCATATGCATCTTTCAATGGTGATGGGTTGCAATCACGTCGCCCGATTTGTCGGGGCGCACGCCGTATCGGAAAGGTTTTCTAAATTTTTAGTTTTTCGAAAATGTGTTTTTCTTCATTTTTAAAACTATTTTTATAACAATTTAGTAAACGTGAACTAAAACCAAAAGAGAGGTTTCAATCACCTATAGGTTGTCTATAAGTCCCTTCAAATAGATTTTTGAACCTGTCGCTGGATAGGATAAAAAATTGCCTTCAAAACTGTGTGTTGGATAGTTTTGTCCATGTCCTATTTTTTCAAAAAATCAGGTTTTTGTCTCGACTTCAAAAATGGAACGATTCAATATGAACTAATTGGATGGGTTCCTAGATAGTTATATAGGCTGTCCATAGGATTTTACGATGTCAGAAATGATGTAGTATTTGCGAAAAAAACATACAACAAAATGACATACCTGACTTTGCTTGCTGTTGTGGCAGCAGGTGTTGCTGGTCGCCCAAGCAGTGGCTGGGGCTGCTCCGGGCGGTGGCGCACGGAAGAAGGGGTCGTCGGAAATCAAGAATGGCCAGAGGGTTCGAGTGGATGGAATGGATTAGGGTTTGATGCCTCTCTAGCTTGTGTATTTATACACCTTGCTGCTATTCTAAGTCGGTCCAGGGAAAAATTTGGTCGCGGGTTGTTGCAGGTTTACTCCTCGCAAGATTTTGTTGAAATCTCGTGAAAATTTCCCTTTAAACATTTCTTTTTCTTCTTTTTTATTTTTATAGAAATTATATAAGAATAATGACGCGAGAATTTCCCTTTAAACATTTCCTTTTTTCTTTTTCGTTTTCTTTCTTTATAGAAAATATATAAGAATAGTTGTACATATATATCAATAAACATATATCTTACAATATATATAAATCAATACATATATATATCAACAATACATGTATCACCAATCTCAATAATTTATAATAATAATTGAATATTTGTCTTTATATATCAATACATAATTCATGTGTATCAATATTATATATCAAATTTTTTAAAAACATCTAAGCATAATAAATACTTTTGTAAAGTATTTTTAGTATAATCGAAAACAAAATCCTAAGAGATTACTATTTACCTACTATTTTTGATATAAAAAATACCATATGATTATTTACTAACTATTTATAAATATGAAAAATGCCCAAAAATATTTTTAAATAAAACAATAATTTTTCATAAAAGTAAGGGGATTTACAAACTCCATGCCTATTTTCTGTTGCGATGAGGGAAACGCGGTTTTGAAACACTATCGCTATCGATTAGTCAGGACCGATTGAATTAAGATCCTTTTCTCGTTATGGAATAGCTTCTTCCGAATCAAGTCCCATATTCAGCGGGTTACACCTCGAGGATGGACTCTGCAGCTGAGTCGAGAGAGACCTTCCGTTGCTATGCTTTTTTATACCACACTTGCTTGTTTGACTTTGGCTTTGGTTTCTGAATGCGTTTTTGGGAATGTTTTTGATAGATTTTAATGTTTGCATTATTCGAACTTCGCATTTCATATCAAGTTCGGAATAGAAGGGTAGAGTGTTAATTCATTGCTTGTGCGATTTCAGGTGATCGCATAGGCACCGTTGTCACACCCCGATCCCACAGAGTCTTTTCTTCCTCACCTCTGACTCTGTGAGACCGTTCGTCCTCGCTTCAGCGTGATGTCGTGCAAGCCTAAGTTGTGCTTGCCCAAGGCCATAGCCGGTAACAAGACAAGATAGACAAGGTTGACAATAGCGCAACGGAACATATAGCAGATAATTGATGTAGCAGAGGACATTTGGCAGATATATGAATTGAACACAATGGTAACAAGAACAATTCTCTTTATTGATATTCTTTGAACAAATTACAAGCTTTCATTTCATACTGATACAATGTTTACATTTTCTCAGAAATATTTCAGATTATAACGATCCCGTTCCCATACATTACATTCATTTATATATAAAACCAACTCTTGGCATCTCTTCTGATTTCTAGCTCCTGAGGATGAGGCTCGGGCTATTGCTTCAGACTATCCTTCTCGATGCGTCTTACACCTGCATGCAGACTGATGATGGGTCAGTATATCAGCATACTGGTGAATTATGAACAAAGGGATGCATTTGTCTGTAACGATCACTGTTCATTTAGTGAGAAAATATTTCTTTTGATGTGATCTTGCTACTTTTACCTATATTCATTTTATGCATACAGAGTCAGTTTACATTCTTTGAAAACATCTTTGAAAAGCCATAGTTCATTTCTTCAAGCATACCAGGGACTATTCATTTCAAGCACGATGACTATTATTCATTTCATGTGGAGTGCGCAGCGTATTTCATGAGCCATAATCATTCTCAAGGACAAAAGTATTAGCATTCTTTTCTTTTCTTTTAAGACATTCTAAGTATCGGATTACAAGCATGATATCACATCTTTTCTTTGATCGGGACATAGTTATTCTTTGCAACAGGTTATTCTCTTTAAGCAAATCGTGATCAGAAAACTTAAGCAACATATGTATCACATTTGTTTGATTCTTACCATAGCCGACGGTCCATCCCTGCACAAGACAAGGATTAGCATAAACATAGTACAACCAACATTCTTATTTTCTGTTCGTCGCTGCAATCGTTAGCTCTTAGCAACACTTATTATAGACACATACAGACTCGATTGGCAGCTGTGACACATGGTTTCAACTCTGCACCAATCAAAATCTATCTATATGATGATCCATGGGTATTTTCATTATTAGCCGCTATGACACTTGGGTTCAGCTCGTCGCTATTGGACGGGATGCAACACCCGAGGTTTCTTATACCTCTAGGTATCTAGATAACCACTCCTAGGCAGATCGACTTCTAGTGCCCTGGAAACCGTCGAAAGATCTAGTGACCTTGTATACAAGTTGTCTGAGACCAATACATGAATACAACAGCTATCAGATAGACTCTTTGAGGGACAATATTTCACCTTTGAGCAAACATGCATTCGCTTTGAACGACAGAGCTATGACTCTGCCTCCTCTTTTTGTGACAACAGAGCTATGACTCTGTCTTTTTTCCTTTCTGTGATGTCAGAGCCGAAGCTCCTACATAATTCTTTTCTTTTGCAAGATATACAAGTCCATCTGTACATGTCTAGCATTCAGAGCATTTTGAGGGACACACAATCATTCATTTATTTGAAACATGATAGCAGTTCTATTCAGATTAAGTATAAAAATTCTTTATAAGTATACGAATTCAGGACATGAGAGCAATCTCTTTCCTCTTCTTATTAAAGATGGCAATAGTTCTCTCTTTTGAGACAATATCTCTAACTTTTAACCTGGCAGGCATCTCATTTGATTTAACATGGCAACAGTCTTCTTTTGAGCATACATATTAAATCCTTTCTTGTTCTTAGCATGGCAGCATATGGATTCTCTTATAAGAATACTAAATGATTTACCATATTGTTATTAGTAATAGCATTCAATCAAAAACTCATATTCTTATTAGGCATAAGCGAATCATAAAATGAGTCTTTGTCCACTCACTAAGATTAATCTTCTTCTGTTGCAGGGCCAGCAATCCGATCTCTCTGTTTATCTAGTACCTTTGCGGAGCGGGACACTACATAATTACCCACCACGAAAAAGTTTCATCCTCGAAACTTAAGGAGAAACTTACGATATCCATAGCTGCGATAGTCCTCATCCTTCGCCATCATCAATCCATGAAATCATAATTCAGATCATATCAAAACTCTTGTTTAATAAAGCATCAATCTCGATCAATCAAATCGATAAAAGATTTGCCGGCATCATAAAAATATTTATGGACTTATTGTATGGAACGTTCATCTCATTGATGATATTAAACAGGCAATGAATTTCTAATCCGAAGAATATCTTCGAATTCAATTGAATCAAAATTGGCCAGAGGATCGTATTACTCAGATACTACTTTGCCACGCCCCGATCCCGCCGAGTCTTTTCGTCCTCGCTTCGGACTATGTGAGACCGTTCATCATTGCTTAAGCGTGATGCCGTGCAAGCCTAAGTTGCGCTTGCACAAGGCCAAGACCTGTAACAAGACAAGATAGACAAGGTTGGCAATAGCACAGTGGAACATATAGCAGATAATTGATGCAGCAGCAAACATTTGGCAGATATATGAATTGAACACAATGGTAACAAGAACAATTCTTTTTATTGATATTCTTTGAACAGATTACAAGCTTTCATTTCACACTGATACAATGTTTACATTCTCTCAGGAATATTTCAGATTATAATGATCCCGTTCCCATACATTACATCCCTTTATATACAAAACCAACTCTTGTATCTCTTCTGATTTCTGGCTCCTGAGGATGAGGCTCGGGCTATCGCTTCGGACTATCCTTCTCGATGCGTCTTGCACCTGCATGCAGACTGATGATGGATCAGTATATCAGCATACTGGTGAATTATGAACAAAGGGCTGCATTTGTCTGAAATGATCACTGTTCATTTAGTGAAAAAATATTTCTTGTGATGTGAGCTTGCTACTTTTACCTATATTTATTTCATGCATACAGAGTCAGTTTACATTCTTTGAAAACATCTTTGAAAAGCCACAGTTCATTTCTTCAAGCATACAAGGGACTATTCATTTCAAGCACGATGACTATTATTCATTTCATGTGGAGTGCGTAGCATGTTTCATGAGCCATAATCATTCTCAGGGAGAGAAGTATTAGTATTCTTTTTTTTTTCTTTTAAGACATTCTAAGTTTCGGATTACAAGCATGATTATCACATCTTTTCTTTGATCGGGACATAGCTATTCTTTGCAACAAGTTATTCTCTTTAAGCAAATCATGATCAGAAAACTTAAGCAACATATGTATCACATTTGTTTGATTCTTACCATAGCCGACGGTCCATCCCTGCACAAGACAAGGATTAGCATAAATATAATACAACCAACATTTTTATTTCCTGTTCGTCTCTGCATCATTAGCTCTTAGCAACACTTATTACAGACAAATGCAAACTCGATTGGCAGCTATGACACATGGGTTCAGCTCTGCACCAATCAACATCTATCTATATGATGGTCCATGGGTATTTCCATTATTAGCTGCTGTGACACTTGGGTTCAGTTCGTCGCTATTGGACATGATGCAACACCTGAGGTTTCTTGTACCTTTAGGTGTCTAGACAATATCTTCTAGGCCGATTGGCTCCCAGTGCCGTGGAAACCGTCGAGAGTTCTAGTGACCTTGTATACAAGTTGTCCGAGACCAATGCATGAATACAACAACTATCAGATAGACTCTTTGAGGGGCAATATTGCATCTTTGAGCAAACATGCATTCGCTTTGAATGACAGAGCTATGACTCTGCCTCCTCTCTTTGTAACAACAGAGCTATGACTCTGCCTTCTTTTCTTTTCGTGATGTTAGAGCCGAAGCTCCTATATAATTCTTTTCTTTTGCAACATATACAAGTCTGACTGTACATGTCTAGCATTCAGAGCATTTTGAGGGACAAACAATCATTCATTTCTTTGAAACATGATAGCAGTTCTGTTCAGATAAAGCATAAAAATTCTTTCTTTGCAAGTATACGAATTTAGGACATGTGAGAAATCTCTTTCCTCTTCTTATTAAACATGGCTATAGTTCTCTCTTTTGAGACAATATCTCTAACTTTTAACTTGGCAGGCATCTCATTTGATTTAACATGGCAACAGTCTTCTTTTCAGCATACAGATTAACTCCTTTCTTGTTCTTAGCAGCAGCATGTGGATTCTCTTGTAAGAATATTAAATGATTTACCATCTTGTTATTAGTAATAGCATTCAGTCAAAAACTCAGATTCTTATTAGACGTAAGCGAATCATAAAATGAGTCTTTGTCCACACACTAAGATTAATCATCTTCTGTTGCAGAGCCAACAATCTGATCCCTCTGTTTATCTAGTGCCTTTGCGAAACGGGGCACTACATAATTGTCCACCGAGAAAAAGTTCCGTCCTCGAAACTTAAGGAGAAACTTACGATATCCATAGTAGTGATAGTCCTCATCCTTCGCCATCATCAATCCATGATGTGTGAAGGGGGTCGTTGAGGGCTGGGGATTGGTCTAGTCGCAACTTCTTGACGGGTTTTTGAATCAGGAAATTTTTTCATTGAGAACAACTCGGTTTATATACCAAAGTTTCAATCCTATTTTCAATCAATACTTAGATAATTTTGAATTAGGATTGATCTAATCGGAAGAGAACGTGATAGGCTTCGCACTGGATTTGATTTGGGCTATTTTGGTAGAGATTTGAGCTTGATTGATGCATTCAAACTTTAAAGCAAATTGCTTTCGTTCTAATACTTGGTTTCAAGATTTGGTAATGTGGGTTTTAGTCATTTTGCTAGAAATTCAATTTCTCGTGAGAAATTAATTATAATTAGTTTTTTCCTAATTATAATTCCCTTCAAGATTAATTCTAATATGTCTAAAAAAATCCCAAATTCAAAAAAAAATAAAGATTTTGTTTCTGAGAAATACTTTTAAATAAAAACATTCAAACTCTCTCTCTCTCTCTCTCTCTCTCTCTATTTATATATACATATATATAAAAAATAAATAAATAAATAAATATATATATATATATATATATATATATTTTATATATTTTATATATATATATATATATATATATATATATATATATATATATATATATATATATATATATATATATATATATATATACTATATATTTTTTTTTATATATATATAAAATATATATATATATATATATATATATATATATATATATATATATATATATATAAAATATATATATATATATTTATATATATATATATATATATATATATATATATATATATATATATATATATATATATATATATATATATATATATATATATATATTGTATATAAAATAGAGTACGTATATTTATTTATTTTATAAATAAGATTCCATAAATAAAGCCCTAAAAATAAATGCTATATCGATAACTCTATTCATATGCATATATTATTTATACTAGGTGACCCTGCCCAACCTTCCACTCATATGCTTTGTTCCAGCGGTGCCCTGATCCCCTTCATCCCCCAACCCTTCGCTCTCTCCAACCAATTCGACATTCTAGACTCGGAGGGCTCGGTAGCACCAACGGAGACATGTACCTCTCTAGATGTCCCAGACCTCCCCGAGATAGCACTCAACCCCCCAAGACGAAGAGGGCAGAGACGTCCACCGAATCCAGCAAAGCAGAACAGCAACACAACATCGAGGAACATGGGGACGACACCCTGGCCATCCTCCCCAGCGAAGCTGATCAACTCTCCACCAGCGCAGACCCAGTCGAAGAAGCCCTCGCCATCCTCGGGCCTGACCAAGCTATGAGAGGACATCAGGTACAAGCTGTCGGATTCCCCCTCCAGCAAGCTATCCTGCTGATCGAGAGTACGACCGATTCCCTGGCCATCCCCACGGAGGCCCTTACCGTAGACTCTGCTGGAGATCTTTTTAGCCCGTCCACGGTTCCGCTCGAGCAATCCACTTGTGACCCCCCCCCACCTCAACGAGAGCGGAAGCGTCCACCTCCTGTCGGACTAATTTCAAGACAGGCACCGACGAAACCGCTACCATCCAAACCAGATCCGCATCCAAGCGGAACAAAAAAAACCTACCCACATCCTCATTAATGCTTAACATCCTATCCTGGAACGTCCGTGGTCTGGCTAATAAACCTACTTTAAGGAGAATTTCCAGCCTTCAGAAAATCCATAAGATAGAAATCCTTATTATTATTGAACCCAAAATTCTCCCCAAAAGATTAAAATCTATTCAGCTAACTCTGGGACTCCCCACGGCCATTGCAGGCAAGCATGACATTTGGGTCCTCGGCTCGAAGGACGTCAAACTCAGAGTCATTCAGGACTCCAGGCAAGCCCTCTCATGCTGGGTTGCTCACCCCATGCTACCAGAGCGTGTCATCCTATTAGCAGTCCACGACAGCTGCGACATCGCTGAGCGAAAACACCTCTGGAATGACCTTCTGGACACCTATCTCCACAACACCAACTCCCCGTGGCTTTGCATCGGGGACTTTAATGCGATCACCTGCAGAGAAAAGAAGATTGGCGGCCGAACCGCGCCCATATCAGCCATGCAAGACTTCAACAACTTTATCTTCAACGCTCATCTCTCCCCTCTTCAGTTCAACGACAACGAATTCACCTGGTGCAACATGCAAGAAGGTGACCGTCGTCAATATTCCCGCCTGGACAGAGCCCACACGAATTTGCTCTGGCACGAAGTGGGGATCGACACTACCCTGTCCCACCTTAACTCCACAGAATCTGACCACGTCCCTCTCCTGGTTGGAATTAAAAACAATACCTATCCATCCAAAAAGAACCTCCAATTCCTCGACTTCTGGACCGATCACCCACAATTCTTGGGAATCGTGGCGGAAGCTTGGAATCGTCAGGACTCCCCCAATCCCCTAATTTGGGTGAGCAACAAGCTCAAAGCTACGAGGAAAGCTCTTTCCAATTGGAGCAAACTTTCCTTCGGGGACATTTTTCAAGCGGTTCGGGTAGCAGAGGATGACGTCACCCGCGCCGAAGCCATATTCGCATCGGACTGATCCCCTGTGGCCAGGAGAGCTCTGAACCTAACCAAGGCTATGCTCAAATTCAGGCTCAAAGCCGAGACTGACTTCTGGAAGCAGAAAGCGAGGCTGAAATGGGACAGCGAGGGGGACAAAATTTTGAAATATTTTCACGCCTGCGTCAATAGCCGAAGACACAAACTATCGATTCACCAGACCGCATACGATAATGGGAACATCATTACAGACTATAAAAGAATCCAAGCGGCCGCTGCTGAATTCTTCTCCAAATTATTCGCCAAAGAGACGGTCCACAAAGACAGATCCTTCCTGGACCAAATCCCCACCCTCATTAATGACCATGACAATGCCCAGTTGGAGCGCCCCCTGACCGAACAGGAAGTGAAAGAAGTGGTGTGGGCTCTGAACGAGCATAGTGCACCAGGCCCGGACGGTTTTTCTGGCATCTTCTTTCGAACATATTGGATATTATCAAGCAGGACATCACCGAAGTGGCTATTGCTTTTCTCGAAGGAGCTACCTACCCTAAAGCCATCTCCAGCGCCAAGCTCATCCTTATCCCGAAAAAGGATAACCCAGATTCCTTCTGCGATTTTTGGCCCATCAGTCTTTACACTTTCACCAACAAAATTTCATCCAAGATCATCGCCACCAGAATGGCAGATACTCTCCCCAAAATCATCTCCGAGGAGCAAAGCAGGTTTGTTCGAGGAAGGAATATACAGGACAATATTATGCTGGCCCAAGAGCTAATCACCTGCATGAAATTTCCAGCCAGAGGAGGTAACATAGCCATCAAAATAGACATGGAGAAAGCTTATGACAGACTGGATTGGCAATTTATGATCTGGGTCTTCAGGGCATTCAGATTTTCGAAGAATTGGACCAACATCGTGTGGAGATCCGTCAGCAACTCATGGTTTTCCACAGTTATCAACGGTCAATCCGAGGGGTTCTTCAAATCTAGCCGCAGTGTTAGACAGGGCGACCCTCTATCTTCCACTGTCTTCATCATAGCAGCTGATGCCCTGAGCAGAAACCTTAACAATATGGTCAGCACCCCTAACTTTCAGCACTATCACACATCTAGTGGATTCCCTACCATCACCTACCTGGCCTTTGCCGACGATTTACTCATATTCTCATCCGGGGACGTTTGTACGATGGAGGTAGTCCATAACACTCTGCAGAGGTACTCTAGATGCTCAGGACAGAAGATCAATCATTCCAAGAGCGTCATCTATGCCCACTATAGCATCAAAAGAGAGAACGCTGTCAGACTCTCCAACTTAACTTCCTTTTCAGTGGCGCACCCTCCGTTCAACTATCTCGGTTGCCCCCTCGTGTATGGGAAATCTAACGCGGGCATCTTTGAGAACCTGATCACCAGAATTAGGAACAAAATTAAGGGATGGCATAACCCCACTTTATCCCCAGGCGGCAAGATGATTCTCATCAAATATGTGCTTAATTCCATTCACATCCACACCCTGGCGGCGTGCTCCCCGACTAAGAAGGTCATCGCGTCGATCGAGAAGATCTTTTGCGATTTCTTTTGGGGGCACAACAATGGGCAAGACAAACACCACTGGGCCAGCAGGGATACCATGGCTCAACCTATCGAGTATGGGGGACTGGGATTCACTAAACTCAATCATATCGTCAAAGCTTTCTCGATGAAATTATGGTAGAAACTCCGCACGAGCAACAATCTATGGACCAACTTCATGAAGGCCAGGTATTTCAAACACATCCACCCAGCGATGGCCATATCCAACAGCAGATCCTCTGCGGCTTGGCGTCGTATCCTTAGCGGTCGCGAATTGGCTGAGCCAGCGATGAGACTCCACCTGGCAGATGGCGAGTCGAACCCATTCCTGGAGCGATGTGTTGGTGACAGCTATATCTCGAATATTGTGGTGACCCCCAGTAACAGTAGGATCAGAGACCTGTGGAACCCCACTATCAACGACTGGAACTGGGACCAGATCCGTGTTTGGTCCGGCAACGGAACGGTTGACAGCATCCGTCACTACGGACTTTGTCTCCGGAGCGAAGCCGACGCGCTGAGGTGGACGCTGGAGGCCTCAGGGGCATTTTTTGTGAGGTCGACGAGACTCGCTATCCAGGGGCCCGGACAGCCGCATCATACCATTGCTCGCTATTGGCATTCCTACATCCCTAAGAAATGGTCCTTCCTTATGTGGAGAGTTATTAGGAAGAAACTACCGACTGATGAGATCCTTAACTCCATTGGTATTAGCCTTGCATCAGCTTGCAATTAATGTCCAGACCGTCAGATGGAGACTGTTGACCACATCTTCTGGAAAGGAAGCCTCCCAGGCAGGATTTGGAGGACCCTTAACCAACACTACAACATAGCGCCAGGAGGCGGTCGCTTCCACGATCTAGTGGCCAACTAGGGCTCTGCTTCCCACGGCCACCAGATCGTTGCAGCGGCCACCACGTGGGTGATGTGGAAGAACCGCAACAAGGCGAGATACGAGGGTCACCAATACCCAGCCGCTCACTTTATCCAGGAAATCTATCGGCAATGTCGCAAATGGAGCACCCTATGCTCCCACAGCACGCAAGCATTCTGGCACTCTAGCCCCTCATAGCTTCAGAGGAGCCGTCGCCCCTCTCCCTCTCTTTTTCTTTTTGTGGTATACTTGTACAGGCTTTTCTGCCTTGTATACGTGTCAGGCTTCGGCATTTTGAGCCTTGATTAATAAATAGAGGGGGTTTAAAATATAAATATATATATATATATATATATATATATATATATATATATATATATATATATATATCCCCCCTTTTCTTCACCCGCCGGCCTCCTCGGCTGGCCGGGGCCCTCCTGGCCGGGCGGCCTCCCGCCACACGGCCTCCCCCCTTCTTTCCTCCTCCTCCACCAAAACCTCCAGGCCACCGGCGTGGACGTCCTCGGGGGCCCCCACGCTCCTCGGTATAGACGCCGTCCTCGGCGGCGCCACCGCACTAGGCGTCGGGCCCTCGCCTCCCCTTCCACCGGCCCCCCTCTTTGGCCGTGCGCCGCCTGGCTCTCCGCCGGCTCCCCGTCGCGTGAGATATTCCCTCCCCCTTTCCTCCCCATCCCCCTCGGCGGCGCCGCCCGCGCTGGAGGCATCGGCGCCACAGGGCAAGGACCGGCCCCCCCTCTCCGGAGTTTGCTCAGCCGGGCACCACCGCCCCAGCCTTGGCGTCCTTCCCTCCCGCCGCCCCTCTCCCTTCGCCGCCCACGGCGCCTGTGGCCGCCCCTTCGGCCTCGCCTCCTTCCGGCGCTCCAACGTCGTCGACGTTTCCTCCACTCTCGGGTGTCGAGCCCATCTCCTGGGCTCGGGTGGTCTCGGCTTCGTCGTCGGCCGGTCGATTCGCGTTCCCGCCGTCGCCGCCTGCTCCCTCGGCAGCGGCCCCATCCCCAAATCCCCCCTCCATCGGGCGTCTTCCCGCCTCGGACACTCCCCCGCCCCCAGCGCCCAGCGCCCTCGCGGCGGCTCCCCTTTCGGCTCCCGCCGCAAGTGTCCGCCCCGCACCCCTCCTCGCGGCGGCGTCCATTCCCCCGGCCGAGGCCACCCGCTCAGCCCTGCGGTGGCCCAACTCAGCGTCGTCTTCCCTCGGTCCCCCGGACGAGCCCACCGGCGGCCCACGGCTGGCCCCCCCTCTCCGTTTCCCCCCTCTTGTGCCGGCACCCTCGTCTGCGGTGGCGCAGCCTACGGAGCTCAGACGCTCCCTCCGTCACTTGCTGGTGGATCCTTCCACCCGGAGTTAGGCCCGCGGTCATGTTTCCCTCCGCCGCCTGCCGATGCCCCCCCCCCGCCTTGTCGACCCGGCCCGGAATCACCCCTTCCCGACGGATCCCCCATCTTTTCTGTCGGCGGCCCTCCCTCTCCGTTCTGTACCAGCCGCCCGTCGGAGCCCAGTCTCCTTCCGCCTTCCCCCTCCCCTTCCGGCCTCCGCCGACGGGGCCCCAGGCCCTCTCCCTCGGTCCCGCCCCCCCCGGACTGCGAGCCCCTCTCGCGCCGCGCGCCGCTTCTGGCCGAGCGCCCCTGCCTCGGCAGTCCACCCGTCAAATCCTCGAGCCCAGCGCCCTCGGGCTTTGTACCCGTCACCTCTCCTCTTGAGCCCTGTGCCAACCGCCCAACGCATCAGTTGTTTGAATTTTGAATTTCCAAAAAAAAAACATTCTGTTAATGGCTGATGACGTTTTACGTCAAGACCGTTTAGGGTTCTCCCACACATTTTGTAGGAATCGGGCTATCTCCCGTTCTAACCCTCGTTTTTCTATTCAATGAAGGCTCTAGCCACGTTTAAAATATATATATATATATATATATATATATATATATATATATATATATATATATATATATATATATATATATATATATATATATCGAACTGGATCTATCATCAGACCCTCCTGAACAGATAGAGCTCCAACTTGGCGGCAGATCACACTCCCAGGCGCTGGTATATGACAATAACATTATCTACTGCAAACACTATCAGCTTAGAGGACATCACACCAGACACTGCTTCAAGGCCCACTCGGAACTGAAGAAACCAACCACCCGCAAGACTTCATCTCTACATAAGGACCAATCCCACCCGTCAGAGCCCATCCTCCCTCTTCCTAACTCTCATGGTCGTTTTGCCGATTACGAAGCTTCACCAAGCCCTACCACCATTCCCCAACCCACTGCGGAAATTGTGCCCTCCACTCCCAATCCACCTTGGAATTGGTTTCACCTGTTGCCAAGGTCATTCAACTCCACAACTCCTTCGGCGTACTCGCCCTCTCAGAAGACACATCATCTGAACTCAGCGATTCCAGTGCAGTTCAGCACCATTCCGAAGGAGACAAAGGGAAGCGGGCTAGCGAGGAGTCAGAGCCACACCCCCTAAAAACATACATGGATGATCTCACATCACCCTCAGAGGTCATTCTCGCATTAATGCGTACAGACTCAAATTGCAGGCTACAGCTAGCCAAGGAGGCAGGCTTCCTTGACCCCTCCAAGCCCCTCTGCGCACTGAGAGAGGCCGAGCTATAGGCCCCCGTCCAGATGGTAGCCTCCATTCAAACATCGCCCAAACAGATCAAGGAAACGGCAGATCATGCTACAGCATCCCCAAAAGCACACAGCAAACCACACAACAAAAAGAAAAAACCGGGCAAAATATCAACGGTTATGACCACAAGATCAGCCACGAAGCTACACAACCCCCCCACCCCCACCCTCCTCAATTCTTAACATCCTTTCATGGAATGTTCGTAGGCTCGCTAGCAAACCCACTAGGAACAGAATTATCGGCCTCAAGAAAATTCATCACATTAACATTCTTATCGTCATAGAACCCAAGATTCAAAAAAACAAACTCAAAGCTCTTACTCTAACGCTAGGCTTCCCAGAAGCGGTAGCAAGGTGCAACGATATCTGGATATTCTTTGGCCCCAACATCAAGTTTGGCTCCATCCAGGACTCTAGACAAGCTCTCTCCTGCTGGGTAAAGCACCCCACTCTCCAGAGTCGATCCATTTTATCAGCAGTTTACGACAGTTACGACTTCTATGAAAGCAAGGCCCTTTGGGACACCCTTTCGGACATTCATCAGCAACACAGCAACCTCCCGTGGCTATGTGTCGGAGACTTCAACACTATTTCTTGCAGAAAGGAAAAGTCTGGCGGTCGCCCACCTCACCAGATGGCCATGAACGACTTCAACACCTTCATTTTCAACGCACATATGTCCCCCTTCCTTTCTCAGGCAATGAGTTTACATGGTGCAACATGCAGGAAGGCACCAGACGCTAGTACTCCCGTCTGGACAGAGCTCTGGTCAATAATCATTGGTCCGACACAGGCCTCATCTCCAACCTATCCCACCTTAACACTACAGAATCGGATCACTCTCCCCTACTAGTTGAAATCAGCAACAACTCTAACCCGATCAAGAAAGCGTTCCGGTTCCAGGACTTCGGGACTTTCCACTCGCAATTCAGAAACATCATAGCGACCAGTTGGGGGCATCCACTGAGCCAGATCCTCTAATCTGTATCGCTGGCAAGCTCAAACCACTAAGAAAGCGCTGACCACCTGGAGCAAGAACGCCTTTGGCAACATCTTTCAGGAAATTAAAAAAGTGGAGGACGACGTGACCAAGGCTGAGGTGTTGTTCTACTCGAACAGATCACAGGTTCACCGTACCACGCTTAACCTCACCAGGGCCCTTCTTAAATCTTGGCTGAAGGTCGAGACTGAATTCTGGAAATAGAAAGCTAGGCTGGCTTAGGACAACGAGGGAGACAGAGACTCAGCTTTCTTCCACTCCTGCGTCCGAGGGCGGAGAAAACAGCTGAACTTGCACTAGATCATAGACGACGACGGTCTCCTTTTGAAATACCAACAGAACATTCAGGAGGCCGCCACCAGCTACTACACCAGATTATTCACTAAAGAGCTCATCTTCAAAGACGACGATCTCCTGTCTAAGATCCCCAGCTTGATCAGCCACAAAGAGAACGAGCTGCTCCAGGTTCCCCCAACCGCAGAAGAAGTCAAGAAGGCGGTGTGGAATCTCAATGAACACAGCGCTCCCGGTCCCAACGGTTTCTCAGGAAAGTTCTTCCACACTTGCTAGGACCTCATCGCACAAGACTTCCTAGGAGCGGCCATTGTCTTCTTTCAGGGTGCGAGATACCCCAAATCCATCTCCAGCACCAACCTCATTCTCATCCCCAAGAAAGATAATCCTGAGACTTTTAAGGACTTCCGTCCCATCAGCCTTTGCACATTCACTAACAAAATTATCTCCAAGATTATCATGAATCGCATGTCAACGCTGCTCCCTAAGATTATCTCTGAAGGGCAAAGTGGATTCGTCCAAGGCCGCAACATCGCAGACAACAACCTTCTGGCTCAAGAGATGATCACATGTATAAAATTCCCCTCCAGGGGAGGCAATATGGACATCAAACTAGACATGGAGAAAGCCTATGATCGTCTGGACTGGCAATTCATGATTTGGTTGCTCAGAGCATTCGGCTTCTCCGAATCGTGGATTGACATCCTCTTCAAATCCATCTGCGACTCATGGTTCTCTACCATCATCAACGGACAAGCGGCAGGTTTCTTTAAAGCTAGCCAAGGGGTCCGACAGGGCGATCCTCTGTCCGCCACCATCCTCATCATTACGGTTGATGCCCTCAGCAGAAATTTAAACAGCCTAGCTAACTCTTTCTGATTCCATTATTTCCACACTACCACCAGTTGTCCCTTAATCACACATCAAGCATATGCGGATAATATCCTAATCATCTCGGCTGGAGACATTAGATCGGTAGATGCGGTTCACAGGACGCTAGAGAGATAAACCAGAAGATCAGGGCAGCGAGTGAACTCCATCAAAAGTGTCATCTACACCAACTACAAAGCCAACAGGATCCACTCAGCAACTCTCACCAATCTTACTTTCTTCGCCACAGCATACCCGCCATTTACCTACCTCGGATGCCTGCTGGTTTTTGGTAAGTCTAATTCAGAGATATTCGAAGGACTTGTCAGGAACGTCAGAAAGAAAATTGAGGTATTGCACAACGCTACTCTTTCCCCGGGGGGAAGATGATTCCGATCAAACATGTGTTGTCATCTATCCCCATATGCACCCTGGTGGTGTGTTCTCCCCCGAAGAAGGTCTTAACATCTCTTGAGTCCCTCTTTTCTAACTTCTTTTGGGGTCACAGCGATGGCAAAGATAAACACCATTGTGCCAGCTGGGACACCATGGCCAAACCCACCAGCGAAGGCGGCCTCGGGTTCTGCAGGCTATCACACATTATTGAAGCCTGCTCCATGAAGTTGTGGTGGAAGGTGCGCACGGAAAACTCGATATGGTCTCATTTCATGAAAGCTAGATGCTTCCAACACTCCAACCCAACGATAGTTACGGCTAACTGTCGGGCATTGGCTACTTGGCGCCGCATTCTCCAAGGACGTAGCATCGCAGAACCATTGATGATCATAGACACCAACGGTGTTCTTAGGTGGTCCTCGTCTAACAAGGGAGAGTTCACCCTCGCGTCTGCCAGAAGCACGATCAGAATCCCCAGAGAACCTTCCCCACTCACTGCTCCCTTCTGGCAATCCTTCATCCCAATCAAATGGTCGATCCTAACTTGGAGAGCGCAGCAAAAAAAGCTGCCCACAGACGACTCCCTCACTTCCTTCGGTTTCAGCCTTGCATCGAGATGTCACTGTTGCCTCTCTCCTAAGGCTGAATCGGCAGATCATGTTCTTCACTCAGGAGATCTCGCCTCTAAACTGTGGTCTAACCTCTCTAGCAGATGTCATCCCAACCATCAGGCCGGGGGCTTCAACGATCTTCTCGGCAAGTGGAGTTCTTCGCACGGGCACCAGATCGTAGCAACCGCTGGCATCTGGGTTTTATGGAAGAGTAAAAATAAGTATAGATATGAGGGCCGCCAACTCAGCTCCTCCTAACTTCTTTGAGAGGTTCTTAGATAGATTAGAAAAATCAGCATCCGCTGCTCTCACTCGTCGAGCAGTTTTTGGAGGATGTTGGACTAACTTTGTCCCCAGTCCAGTCGGCCGTGATCGCCGCTGGCTGGTTTTGTGTTTTCTTTTTTATTCTGCGCGAGTCACGCTCTTTGTATAGGCTACGTCATTTTGCGCCTTATACATCAATAAAAGAGGGTTCAAATATATATATAATATTTTATTTTTTGAGAAATAAAACTTGATTGATTGGTCGTGATAATTGAGTATAAAAACTAGAGGTTACAAAACATGATGTCTGGGATTGGCCCTTTAGCGTGTCGACATGCAACAGTATGCTTCAAAATCTGTCGTTGTACTTCAAAAATGAGCTTCTGCCCATCAAACAGGTATTCCTCATATCGCCACTTGTTACGGTTCTTCCACAACACCCAGCATATTGTGCCAACTATAATTTGCTTCAAACATTTATTTTTCTTCCTCCACCACGAGCGTAATTACCAAAGCAGATCTCCGACCCGCAGTCGTATCCCAAATGATCGACCAAAGTGTATACATATTTTTATATATATTTTAAATATTATATATATATATAATAAAATAAAATAAAATATAGTATTTTGGGGGGGTTTACAGTAGACTAGATTACATACTGGCTAAAATCCTGGTATCCCGTAGAAGAACCACCTTGATCCCATCTCTTGAAGATCCTCCAATATCTAGCTCCGAGTCGTCAAGAAGAAAATGCTCGCCCTCCTACTTAATGCATCCATTCCAACATTTACCTTGCCCAGATGATATTGACGAAGTGAAGGCGTCGCTCTGACATTTCAAAACTCGCCCACATTTTGAATCATTGCTCGCGTGTGAAGGCCTGTTCAATACATATTTGAGACCCCCTTCCCAATTGTGTAATTCGAAGCCATAGTGAAAGGTGTTTATAAGTTTTGTTTCAAGAAAAGGATGTAATGCATGGAACGACTATCTCATTTTGCATCTAGTTTGTAAACCCGTAAGGCAATCCCCTATGTGTATTCGAGTCTATGTAAATATTCCTCGTTATGAATAAAGAAAGCTTTTCTTCTGTGCAAGTGTGCTACTTAATTTTTTGCGTACTCTCTGTTGTGTTCTGGTAACTTTACGATCATGCCTTGTACGAGCGAAACTTAAGCTCGCACATACGCCAAGGGGACGAATATCAATTCTATGGAATCGAGGTGTGACAAAACTCGGGCCGAACTCGGTCCTTAGTGGCCATGTTTTCCTGAATTGAGTTGTTCGACCAGGATCCTAACGTTCAAATATTTGAACATTTGGGAACCAAACTCTGGTCGAACTTTGACTCCAGAAATCCTATAAATATGAATAAATTTACTCCATTTCAACACACTCATTTAACAATTCATTCTCTTTCGTATCTATTCTTTCTTGAGCTTTACGATCTTCTAATCCCCCAAACACTTTCCTAAGCCTTCTAGTCTCAATTGTGATCTCGATTAGAAGTCTTTTAAGTGTTATAAAAGCTTGGAAAACCAAGTTCTGTTCTCAACTTGAAGTGTTGAAGTCAATGTACTCTTCGAATCAAAGTCCGTGGTGTAAGAAGTCGTCGAGCACTTCGGATCAAAGCTCGTGGTGTACTCTATTTCTCAATAGTAGACTAATATCGAGCAAGAGTACTTGGGAATGGAATTCCTCCCACGAGGGACACCAGTATATATTGTGGTGTTTGTGTTTGTGACTTCTTTACTCAGTTTATATGTTCTATACTTGCTTGCATTAATTTTTTTAATTGGTGATTATCCTTATTTTTATTGGCTTATTTTTTGCTTTACTCTATCATAGCCCTCTAAAGTTACCTTCAATTGGTACCAGAGGAAGGTTTCTTGAACAAGATTAACCTCTTTGAGTTAGATCTATGGTAATTACCATCTCTATCTACACCAACAATTCTGAAGACCAATCCACAAATAGGCCACCCATACTTGATGGTATCAATTACACATACTGGAAAACATGAATGAACTTCTATTTGAAGTCACTAGATTTTGAACTATGGTCCATTGTTATTGATAGCTACAAAAAGCCTACTAGAATGGCTATAGAAGGCAATCTTGTTGAGAAACCACACGATAAATATAGGAACTTTGAATAGAAATAAGGTAGTGGATATTAAAGCTATTAATTCTTTATTATCTGTCATAGATGGAACTGAGTTTCATAAAGTATCTATATGTACCATACCCTATGATGTTTGAAAACTTTTTGAGGTAACTCATGAAGGAACTTCACAAGTGAAGGAATCCAAAATCATTAGGTTCACACAAGAATACGAAGCCTTTAAAATAAAGTCCAGTGAGACCAAAACACAAATGTTTACACATTTCCATGATATTATTAATCATTTATCTTCTATTGGCAAGGAAAATAGTAACCAAAAAAAGATTCATAAAGTGCTTTGGGGACTGATCAACAATTGGAATCCAAAAGCAACAACGATCATTGAAAGAAATGACCTCACCGCTCTAACTCTCGAGTTGCTTATGGGAAACTAATGACACATGACTAGATCTGAAGGAGTTTGAAGAATCAACGCATTAGGGGAAAACTATTACATCCAAGGCC
Source organism: Iris pallida (assembly GCA_029216955.1). NCBI lineage: Eukaryota > Viridiplantae > Streptophyta > Magnoliopsida > Asparagales > Iridaceae > Iris > Iris pallida. The sequence continues at coordinate 22,240 of JANAVB010043659.1, forward strand.
CATCATCAAAATATCTCTAAAGATAAAAGCAAAAATGTTGATTCAGATGATGAGAAACTGGCCCTACTCTCCAAGAACTTCAAAAACTTCATGAAGATTGAAAAATCAAACCGAAAGAAGAAAGATTGCAAAGATAAAGAACTTGTGTGTTGCAATTGCAAAAAGAAGATTATAAGAAGGATTGTCCCGTAACAAAGAAAGGAAAAAGCTATGAATGCTCCAACGAAGGGGGATTTTTGACTCGCAAATACGCTAATACTAACATCTGGCATAAAAGTGAAGCTAATTGCTCCAAAGAAGAAGAAAGCCCTTGAAATACTGGTTATGTGTGCCTAATGGCATTTACAAACGAGGTAACCACAAATCCTCTTTATGACGATTTTCTTTTGATGAACTTTTTGATGCTTTTAGTGCTCTTCTTGATGATAACAAAAAAATAAAGACAAATCCAAGCTTGCTAAAGGTGTAAACCCCTTGATCAAATTTCCATTTTTTTTACTAAAAACTTTTTCTAATACTCTTCCTTTAAAACATTATTAGTTATGGTAACAATTTGAAATATATGTAAAGTCAAGGGCCAAAATGCAAATTTGGGATTCAAATATCAAAACTTCAGTTTGAATTCGATACGAACTGACCCTCCTTCAAACCCCTGTCTATTAAACTCGCAAATGATAATACCCATCCTCCAAATATAAATCCTTGTGAGAGTTGATCTCACTAAATCCAAATTCAAATTTGTTTCCCCCTTATCTGATAACACTTGACCGACCTAGACATTATAGATATATATAGGAACTTGTCGATCCCTAAGACCTTACAAACCCTAATAGCTCTGCATCAACTGCCAAAGGAAAGAGCAAGTTCAAGACTCCTGCAAAGTCAGACATGTGAGTTTTCTCTACTCTGAAATTAGTCGAATTATTATCCTGTGCATTCACTAGAGAACGAGGAGAGAGGGGTAGTGTAAGTGTTTGATTTATAACCTGAATAGTACCATAGGAGTACCCTATAGAGTTTCAGTACCTGTCAAACCTATCAATGGTGGCATGGGGAGTATGGGTAGCATGGTGACCCATACCAAGTAAGACCAAGACTACTGTACCTATAATCCTTACTATAGAATACCCTAAAAACCTAGGGGCCGAGCCATACTTGTGGTAGATCAAGCCCCACCCTGTTAAACCATCCTTGAAATCTATTGAACCCAGACAAGGGAACTCTTCCTCAATACCCATTGGTTTGGTAATTGAACTTCCTTAATTTCAGATGATAACTGATAACAAGGACATATCATGGAGATCCAAACCAAACCACCAGGGGCTACTACCTAGTACACAGATCTAGCAAAAGCCTAGGACTGGAGGGTGACCAGTTTATTAGGAATATTAGATGGTAACCTGCTATCAGCAAACTGTACCAGGTTGTATACAGGAGCAGCAGGGATGGTTTTGGGGAGATACTCTATACTAGAATACTATGGCTTATAAATCATAAGATACATAGATCCCTACCATCATAAATGGCCTGAACCATCTATAGTTGCTCTGTACAATAGGGGTTAGGCCAATAAGCCCGGGTGCTGATAGCTAAGGACTAGGTATCAGGTCAATGTAGGTATAAGGATAATCTTGGTATCAGGCCTTGAAGCAAGGGTACCTGAGAGTCACTCAAATCTTGAGAATCGATTTTGTTACTGTGTTAATAGTCAGTAGTAAATGGTAGGTTAGTTGTATTCCTACTCAATAATGGTACAAATCGACCTGTGTTGCATTATCTTGGTCTAATTCTTGAGGGGTGGTTATCATGGATGCAGGGGATCTTGAAAATTCTTACTTGCCAATGAGCTCAGGTGTGTCTGAGCAATTCAGAGCATATCAGCTATCCTATAAGCAGGTAAAGACTACTTCTGAATACCCATCCACACCATACTCGAGTGACCAACTTCCTGAACATGTGTATCAGGTCTATTACTGATGGGTAGGCATAACCAATAAGAGAGGGGGAAGACTGAAACGTGTGAGTTGTACAAAAAACCTATTGCTACCTCACATGGGAAACAACCCAGTAGTAGCCTAGTATAAATCCCTACTCGAATATCCTGAACATCTGGGAACCTGTCTTGGGGTTAGCAAAGGGTTTCAACCCTATACTTGTTATACGTATCACAGGGTATCACAGGTTTGTCCTCAGGAAATTTAGGTAGTGGCTAAAACTGCAGTCAAGTTAATACCTAGGCTATTGGGGTAGGCCATGGCCATGTGGACAGGTTCAAGGGTGACCTGTAACCTCAGGCTGTACCAGTGTGACAGAAAACTTAGATAGGTACATGGCTAGAGATGGTTCCCCATATCAAATGAACACTGCTATGGGCAACACTCTGATATCAGAGGTGACAAGTGTACAACAGTCATGAAGAGGACTGATGTACTATAAATTACTGCTTAATCCAGGTAATTGCTGAAGGGGGGTGATAGAAAGGATACGTGGGTTCCATTGGAGAGTGACAATCGAGCTCTAGTTATTCTTGACACACACCAAGACATGACAGTGGGGTAAGTCACATAGAGAGTGTGTTCCTATCCCCAAATCCTGGAAGATATCAATAGGCTAACTAAGGAACCAACATAACTGTCTAAAAGATGGTTAGACTTATGGGCAGGTCGAAGGGTATGGCATGGGGATAAGTGCTACACCTGAACTTAGGGTATCAGTCACTACTGGCATAATATGTGCAAGTATGTCCTATAGCACTAGTCAGGAATGTTAACAAGGAGTTAAGGAAAAAGGGAATTATGGCATATTTAAGGAATGTGTACCATAGACTATAATCTAGTACTTAGAAGTCATGAAGGGTAGTATCAAGGACAGGATATGGGTACCATGAATACAAATAGGTATAAATCAAATTGGCCTAGGAATTAACTTAGAAGTTAGAAAACCTATTTTTGATGTAAACCCAGTTTTTCTAATGTTAATTCTTTAATAGGTTATTTGGACCTTATTTCGGACACTGAACTGTGCCAGCTGCTCAGGACGCCAGGCGAGTACAGTTTATTACTTGTTTTCAGTATTGATCTTTACTATACATTATTGTTAGTCGGTAGAGATGTGATTTCAGTTTATGTTGATTATATTTTTGTGGTATCGGGGGAGGTGAAGTACCAAAGATGTGTGATCTGACCTTATACTGTGTATACCGTGTAGACAGTGATTATTATTGCATTTATACCGTATAGACAGTGTTTTTTTATTGCAGTATACCGTATAGACCGTGTTACTTTATACAGTGTAGATATTGTAGACAGTGTCATGTAATTATCCCGAGACCGGTCACATATCAAAGGTACTTTAGTCGGTCAGTCGGTGAGTATTTTCTTGTATTTCATTTACTACTTTCGGTATTTAGTTTTATTCTATTTTTTTATTTATTTTCTAAATCATCTAAAGGCTAACCTCTGTTATATATTCATTTTTATATATTGAAATTGCATTCAGTAAATTGTACTCGTTCCATCCTGACTGGATAACCAAACAAATTTTAGGTTATTGCGAAGAGGTCGTGTGTCCTGACCAGTATGGCCCGTACTTGGGAGATGTTGTAGGGACGGACTTTGCCTATCAGGAGGAGTACGCAACATCTGATCCTGCTGCACTTTCTTAGATATTTTTGTTAGTACTGAGATATTGTACTGGATATTTGAGTTGATTTTGAGATATGTGGTTGAGATTACTTTTGGCTTTAGACATCATACATTTCTATTATGCGACGGTTCTATTTATTTCATCTTCTAGATGCTGAGTTGTGATATTGAGTTGTTGATTTCCCAAGCGGGTATATCTTTATTGCATGGTTGTTCATCATATTGTTACAGCGTTCTACCCCCGACTCTGCGGCGTAGGCTGGGCGTGTACACGGTTCATGCCCAAATATTTGCTGCGAGTCGTGACAAAAGGAGATACAAATACAAAAGCTGGAGAATAATAGTCTTTCCTATTTATTAGATGATATAAGAGATAAACCTTCCTCTAGTGACATGGATGAAATATTTTCACTAAAATTGGGTTTGCATGATGCTCTTCAACGTATTGAAATAAATGTACAGGATTATACAGAACTCAATAAAGATTATGAAGCATAGAAAAAAAATATATTATTTCTTCACAAAGAATTAGATGCACTTACTGCCAAGAATAATGACTTATATGCGAGCTTTAAAAGTTGGAGACTACATAGCAAATGCAGGTAGACCAACCTATAACTCAGTCTAACATAAAACACATGACTCACTACAAAGTCACCCACAAAAGATCTTTTCCAAAGAAGGCTAGCAAGGCTAAAGCCTCACACAACCATGCATTTTTCTATAGTATCCACGCAAGACACAACACACTATCATGTTCACACATTCATCATGTTGCACCCAGAACAAATGTCCATGCTATATATCACTACTGTGAACTTAAAGGACACATCTCACGATAATGTAGAATTAGAAAGTAGATTAATTTGTATATATATATATATATATTTAAAATATATATATATATATTTTATATATATATATATATATATATATATATATATATATATATAATTTTATTTTATTTTTATTTTTTAAAAAGGAAGCATTTATTGATGTATTAGGCGCAAAATGTCGAAGCCTATACAAGTAAGCGCGCCCCGCACGAAGAAACTAACAAAAGGAAAGGGCCAACACCAAGGGCCGAAGGGAGCTGCTAACGAAAGAGCATGGCCTGCCAAAACAGCTCCGAAGAGTGGGAGCATCGTGTCTGGATTTTAAGAATTTGATGGAGGACTTCGCGGATCAGTTGAGTCAGAGTGTATTGGCGTCCTTCATACCTAAATTTGTTTCTATTTTTCCAGAGGACCCAAATACCGGCGGCAGCGGTGATCTGGTGACAATGGGGCTCACCCCAGTTGAGCAGGAGATCGTTGAAGCCCCCGGGACGATGCCTCTTCCTACAGCGTCGAACTAGATCTTGCCAAACCTGATCGGCAAGATCTTCGGATAGCAGGATGTGTTCGGCAGTTTCTGGCTGGGGGGATGTGCAACAGTGGCAGCTAGAGGCTAGGCTAATGCCGATGGAGGTTAAGGAGTCGTCAGTCGGAAGCTTCCTGCGCTGAGCGCGCCAGATCTTATATATATATATATATATATATATATATATATATATATATATATATATATGGAGGGGTGGTTCCTAAGGCTAACTGTTCAGGACCCTCCAAGAAGTGGGTACCAAAGGTTACATATTCAGCTTATATTATAGGTGACCAACCCTCTCATGCTAGAGCAAGTGGATCCTCGATAGTGGTTGCTCATGACATATGACTAGTCATGCTATTTTATTTGTTACGCTATCGATGAAGAAAGAAGTATATGTCTTCTTCGGCAATAAACTAAAAGGGTATATAATTGGTAATGGTGATGTAGTATCTCGACTTATCCTATAATAAAGGATGTTGTTTAGAAATAGAATTAAAACATAAGTCATCTAGCTAACAATAGTTATGGTATTAATTTTCTGAAAAACAAAATTTCTATTTATAGATCTAGTGGTGATATTGTCTATGAATGTATTAGAGAAGACAATATCTATGTATTTTATCTATCAAAAGATACTATTAATGCATGTAGCTGTCTTTATGCCAGCAATGATGGAAGTTGGCTACGGTACATGAGAATATGACATGAAAAATATGAACACTATTGTACGACTGTCATTAAAGAAATTGATAAGAGATTTACCAAAGATTACATTTAAAAGGGATATAGTTTGTGCTGACTGTGAAAAGGACAAACAAACCAAATCCACTTTTAAATCCATCAACGCTATAACTACCTCTAAACTACTTTAATTTCACATATGTACTTATTTGGACCTAGTAGGATCGCTAGTCTTAGCAGTAAACTATATGCTTTTGTAGTAGTTGATGATTTTTCTTGATTTATATGAGTTATCATTTTTTGTAAATAAATGTGAAACATTTTCTGAATTTGTGATTTTTTGTAAAAATGTTCAAAACAAAAAGGACTTTACGATTAGTCGTATACAAAGTGATCATAGAGGCAAATTTGAAAATGTCAATTTTAAAAGTTTGTATGAGTCAAATGGTTTTTCTTATGAGTTTTAATGTCCTAAACCTCCTAAACAAAATTATATTATGGAGCAGAATAATATAACTCTTAGCGATATGGCTAGAGTCATGTTAAATCAATTTAACCTTCCAAAATATTTTTGGATAGAAGCTGTACATACAACATGTCATATTTTAAACATGGTTCTTATTCGACCTATATCGAAGAAGATTCCCTATGAGCTTTGGTTTGTAGAATTCTTACCATCCGTTATTTTAATGTTTTTTGTTACAGATGCTTTATCTTAAGCACCAAGGATAACTTAGGTAAATTTGATTCAAAAGGTGATAAAGAGATTTTTCTTGGCTATGCTGCTAAATATAAAGGTTTAGGTTTTTTAATAAACGTCCTTTAACTGTCGAAGAATCTATTAATATAACTTTTGATGAGCTTAAGAGTAAAGTACCCAGTGACAGTGATGATAAATATGTCAGTACTACATCCAATAAGGGAACAACCCCTAAAGATACAACAATTGGCACAAGCTACCTTGAAAGTCTTTCCAAAAGGTTGTGATTCACATTCGACCATACGAAGGAACTAATAATAGGTGATGTATCAAAAGGAGTTAGAACACGATTTGCTAATAAGGATATTATTGCAAATGTTGCTTTTCTTTCTTAAATAGAACCAAAGAATGTCTTAGAAGAACTTTTTTGATGAGTTTTGGATGTTTGCTGTGTAGGAGGAATTAAACCAATTTAAGAGAAGTCAAGTTTGGGAACTTGTTCCTAGACCTATTGATTATCCTATAACTGGTGCAAATAGGTATTTCTAAACAAACAAGATGAGAATGGAATAATTATATGTTCATGTTGCGTGACTAGAATATATTCGTATGCTTTATGTATTTGCAAATTCACGTCATTACAAATTATTTCAAATGGATGTCAAAGTGCTTTTCTAGACGGTCTTATAAAATAATAAGTTTTGTTAAACAACCTCCAACTTTTGAAGATTTTAAAATTTCTAGTTATGTTTTTAAACTAAAGAAAACTTTATATGATCTCAAACAAGCACCTTGAGGTTGGTATGAGGGGCTTAGTACTTTCTTGATTAAAAATGGTTTTTTAAAAGAGAAGGTTAAAACCACTTTGTTTATCAAATCTATTGATAACACTTTTGTTTTTGTTCAGACATAATATTTGTTTCTACTGATAACACTCTTTATGAGGAGTTTCCTATGTGTATGCAGAATGAATTTGAGAAAAGCATGATGAAATAACTCATTTTCTTCTTTGGGCCGCAAATCAAGCAAAAGTTCACAAAGGACATTCGTCAATCAAGTGATGTACACAAAGAATTTGCTAAATAAGTTCAACATGGACAACGCAAAGCCTTTTGGAACTCCCATTGGAACATTTACAAGACTTAATCTTGATGAAAGTGGTAAACTCGTCGACACACATAAGTATCGAGGTATGATCGGTAGTTTACTTTACTTAACTGCTAGTCATCCCGATATTATATTTAGTGATTGCCTATGTGCTAGATATTAGGCTAATCCTAAGGTTGTGCACAGTTAAGCATTTTTGTCGATACTTTAAGGGCACTCCGACGGTAGGGCTTGTGGTATCCTAAAACCACATCCTTTGACCTTACGGGTTATTTGGATGCCAATTTTGCTGGATGCAGTCGGTCGTAAAATTACCAACTGTACATGTCATTTCTTGGAAAAGACATTAGTCTCGTGGTTCAGTAAGAAACAAAATTCCGTTGTATTATCAACTAGTGAAGTAGAGCATATAGCTGCAGGACATTGTTTTACACAAATTTTGTGGATAAAAAAAATACCTTGAAGACTATAATCTATTTTTACAAGCATATTCATATATTCTGTAAGCTAGTAGTATTAATCTCACGAAGAACCCAATATGTTACTACTGCACGAAACACATAGAAATACGTCATAACTTGTTATGTGACCCCAGTTACATGAGGATATTTGTTTATAGTTTGTTGACACAGAACATCAATTGGAAGATATCTTTGCTAAACCCTTGTCCGGAGATCGCGTCAACTTTATCCGTCGAGAATTAGGAATTCATATTCTGATATTGTATGATGACATTGCATAAATTTTTTTAAAAGCTAAGTTTTTAAAGCAGATACTATTTTAGGTACAAGCCGAAAGGGCCCTTTTGTCAAAGAAACGTAAATAGCCTTATGCAACACGGTATTTATATGTCTTCGGATTACCGCTAGTTGGAATCCAGCCCCTACAGCTAATCCAGGATGATCAATACTATATAGACTAACAATTTATTAAGCTTTATGTGCAACTGTTGTACGGTTCTAGACTCCAGGAACCGAACTCGGGCCGAACTCATTCGTCGCTATTCAGAACAATAGTAAACAATAGCCCTAATTTTTGACTTAAAGTGGCTACTATATAAAGTCATACCCTACCCTATACTTTCCAGAACCGAAAGCATCCCATTTCCAACCTTCTTCTTCCACCAAAACCCTAGAAAATTCAAAACCCTTGGATCTCCATCTTGTAGGTTTTTTAAAGCTTCAAATTGCATATTTGGGGCTTTAGCATGCTTCTCCACCGTTCTTGATCTTTTTTGAAGGTATAATCAATTTTTTCTCTTCAATTTTTTATGGCTCCTAGACTCTTTAATAGAAGCAGTAGGAAGAAAAGAAAGAGTAATGAATCCTACTCCACAAAATCCTCCCCAAGTGGATTATTCCCACTCGATGCTTTGCCCTCATATCCGAGAGGACGGACAATTCGATGGATCTTTATTTTTATCTGTTGAAATCTCTAATTTATGGTTCAATGAATTTTATAATAGAATTGTTTGCATTGGCAACCCTACCAAAATTTACTGATTTAGCGACGGCAATATCCTTCGTCGATCCGTCGCTAAATACGTTTAGCGATAGATCACTGACGGATATTGACCAAAAAAATCCGTCGGCAAAAAGCTCGTCGCTAAATCTATCCGTCGCTAGGTTGTCGCCAGGCGACGATTTAGCGACAGATTTCCGTCAGCCTTATTCATAAAACTAGCGACGACTTGCCGACAGTTTTTCGACAAATCAAGTATCAGAAAGTGAGTGATACAGCATATTACCGACGGATATGTCCATCGATAATACGTCGATAATGCGTATCCGAGAGTATCGGGTCCATCGCTAATCCGTCGACAACTTGTCGGTAAACGCGTATCAGAGAGTTTATGATACGCAAAGTTTGTCGCTCTTTGTCACCACCTCGCGATGGATTAGCGACGGAATAGCGGCGGTAGATCCGTTGATCCGATTCTGGAAATGTTTGACCTTTCCAGAACCTTGGCGACGGATATTCCGTCGCTAATCCATCAAAAATAGTTGCTAGCTTGTCGCTATTCAGTTGCGATGTTGGTGACGGATTATCCATCGCTAAATCTTTACCGACATCTAGCGACGGAGTAGTGACGACCTATCTGTCGCTAAGGTTCTGTGTATCTTTCATATATCCAGAACCTTGCCGACGGATAAGCCGTCGCTAGGTAGTCGCTATCCGTCGCTAACTGGAAATTCCTAAAAATTCACCAGTTAGCGACGGAGATGCAGGCCTCGATGAAGTTGTCGATCGACGGCGGGATAAGTTTGTGTCTGGGGTACTCTCCGGGTCGGGATCGCTAGATAGGGTCACATCCCGGGAAGGTTAATTGCGACCACGACCACCAGCACCACCACTACGACCACGACCACGACCAGCACCACCACCAGCATGACCAACACCAGCAGCACGATGAGTGCCAGCCATCATAACCAGTAGATAGAACACATAAACATAATTAACAATATAGATGTATAAATGAATATAAAACTAACCTAAAATATATATACCACCAGCAGGGCGACGAGTGTCGCCGCGACGAAAAGGACTAGGAGTGCCATCTGCAAAAAGAAAATCATACAATAAGTAGATGATCGAACAACAAAAGCATGAACTGAAACAAGAATACAGAAGTTTAAACTGAATTTACTAAGTTAGTTGTAAGTGCTTTTATGAGGTCAAACTAATTCACGTAATTGGAAGTGTTTTTAATATACACCGATATGTAATCTAATCATCATCATCGTCTTCGTCCTCATCCTCTGCCTCATTTTCATCATCATCCTCATACTCATCCTCAGCCTTATCCTCATCGTTGATTTTATCTGTATCCTCATCCTCATTAAATTCTTCTTCTTCTTTTTCTTCTTCTTCTTCTTCTTCTGTCTTAATATTTGGGACAAGACGCGTCTTTCTCCCCTGGTTGACAGCTAAGTCTTGTGTATCAACCTCTTCCTCTCCTCTATTTTCCTCAATAATATCTTCAACATCCATGGTATCCGACGGTTGTCCCAAGTATTGGGACTTTTCGATCTGGTCCTCTTGGTATGCTGGGTCTCCAACGTTGAATGTATTTTAGATTTAATCTTGCATACTGCCCACTAGTCAAATCGATCTCTACAACGCCTTGGGTAGCTTGTGAAATAACGTGTAGGCAACTCTAGAGGGGGGTGAATAGAGTTTGTGTCGATAATCACTAAATAAAAAATTAACTCTATATCTCCTCCACAAAACAACTATCAAGAAGTAAATAAATCAGAGAAAAATGCGAAAGAAAATAAAGATCAGAAGAGAATTCGCAGACACAGCAATTTTAACCTAGTTTTTCTCGTGGAGGACTAGTCCAGGCCTGAGAACTCTAGCTCAGGATTGAAATCCACTATTTGTGAAATAGTGTACAACCACGTGCCTTTACTCAGAAGAGCACGCCAACTTCTTACAGATTCGCAGGTGGCAAAACTTGGAATTGTCCAAGTGACTTTTCTTTTACTCTTGCACACAACTTCTAGCTGATATCGCACTGAACACCTTGGGCTAAGGAGAGTTGTGGCTTAGGAGATATGGAAGAATGAGGCTTGGAGTAGTAGAGCTTAGAAATCTTAAATATTTGAAGGTAAGAGATGACTTGAAATGAAAGAATTCAAGCTCTATTTATACTACTCTGGGGAGGCAGAATTCGGCCAGAATTCTGTCCCAAGAATTCAAATTTTTGAACGTTGGACAGCTTGTAGCAAACAGGCCCTAAAAATTAGGGTCCTGGAAATCAGAGGACAGAGTTCGGCCCGAACTCTGTGTCGGGGCAGAGTTCGGCCCGAACTCTGCCTCCTAGGTAGACTTGAACAGCCTGACTTGCTATCGAAAACGTGTCGGACCCTCTATACCTCATGCGATGATTTATATCGACGAATCCAAATTGTTTATCGATTCTCCAACCGATATTTGGTGTCGTATCGAACCACTCACAGTTGAACATAACAATATGCATATCATATAGGGTCATATATTATAAATCTACAATATTTCGAAGCACTCCATATTAGTCAAAGTCTGGCTTGTCGTCATAGATGGTGCCTCTTATGCAAACAGATTAGTATCGGTCTATAGGTTTGGTATAGGCTGTATCAAATTGGTATTGGCCTTAGAAAATTGGTATCGTCCTACCCGATATGTATCAGCCGTATAGCTAAGATTCGTATTGGCCTTATCGATTCGGTATCGGCCATATCTGATAGGTATCGGCCGTATCGGATATGTATCGGCCGTATCAGATTAGTATGGTGGAAGGTTTAGTAACAATTGTACTTGGATTTCTCTCTTCTCGAGCTAAAATACCATTACAAAAGAGTCACGAGAGAGTAAAAAATCTTCTAAATATTGATGTTTACGAGAGTGACTGGCCAGTTACTGTAACATACATGCTGTATTTTCCATCAGGAAAGGAGAGATTGAAAGCAATAACATATAGAGTTGTATTTCGGGAGAAAAACTCTTATAAACTCTTTGTTCACAAAGCAAGCTATAGAGAATACAGAACAAGCATCGAGTTTATAACCTACTTCGCAAGAGAAGTATCTTAATGTTCTATATCAGATCAGTCCGTCTTCAAGAGCTATAGAACGTTAAGATACTTCTCTTGCGAAGTAGGTTATGAACTCGATACTTGTTCTGTATTCTCTTTAGCTTGCTTTGTAAACAAAGAGTTTACAAGAGTTTAGCAATTCTGATACAGATACCGATACCGATTCTGATATCGATACCGGCTCGTTCCCGATAGTCCGATACCAATAGCGATAGTCCGATACTGATACCAATACCGATACCGATACCGATTCTGATACCGATACCGATAGTCCGATACCGATACACATAAACCTATCTATCACTAGTAGCCATACTCCTCTACATACTCCTCTACACTAGGATACACTAGTAACCATATACTCCTCTACACACTAGCTGGTAGTCATACTCCTCTACATACTCCTATACACTAGGATACACTAGTAGCCACCAACGATCAAAATCATTTTACTTCTAGGATACTCTATACACTCTTGATAGGATACACTAGTAGCCATACTCCTCTACATACTCCTCTACACTAGGGGTGAGCATTATTCGGTTTTAAAAAAATTTGATTAGATTTCGGTTTTGAATATACTAAATTTTCTTATTCGGTTTCGGTCTAAAGTTTATATATATATACACTGCATGGTTTAAAGTATTGGCAGATACCTATCCGATACGGCTGATACCGATACGATTTGGCATGTACCGATCCGATACCCGATACTGACGGATACCGACATTGGAGGTCTTTTTCTCGGCCAATTCGGCAAAAAATTTAGACGAAAAAGACAAATTACCAAGGGTTTAAAGCATAGTTTAAAGTATCGGCAGATACTAATCCGATATGGCCGATACCGATACGGTTTGGCATGTTCCGATCCGATACCGACCGATACCAAATATTGACCGATACCGACATTGGGGGTCTTTGTTCCGGTCAATTCGGCAAAGAAAATTAAACAAAAAGACAAATCAATAAGGGTTTAAAGCATAACAAGGTTGTAGAAGCATATAAAAGAAGAAAATCACATCTATTGTGTGTGTGTGTGTGAAGAAAATCACATCTATTATATGTAAACCAATCGGTAAGGGTGACTACTATTTCATTTAATTTTAAAACTACTAAGAAATAACACTAAAAATACTTAAAACTATGCATAAATGTATAAAATATATGTTTTTAAATGTAAATAATTTATTAATAATTATTTGTTTTCCGATACCAAAGTTCGATACTCCGATACGATACCGCCGATACTACCGATATCGCCGATACCAATACTCATAGGAATAGTCCGATACCAATTCGGATACCGATATTGTGAACCTTGGTTTAAATCATAATAAGGTTGTAAAAGCGTGTAAAAGAATTCGATATCGCCGATGCTACCGATGATTATTTGTTTCCCGATACCAAAAAATCTGATACTCCGATCCGAAACCGTCGATACTACCGATATCGCCGATACCAATGCTCATAGGAATAGTCCGATACCGATTTTGATACCGATACTTTGAACCTTGATACTAAGTTTATATATATACTAATTTATATACTAAGGGATTTCGGTGTGCGTGTGTGTGTTGCTACCGGCCCCGGCCCCCAACCCCCACCCCACCACCGCCGACCGCCATCCCCACCACCGCGACCCCCACCCCCACCCCTACCACCGCCGACCGCCATCCCCACCGCTGACCCGAAAGCCGCCGCCCCCCTCTGCCACGACCCGAAACCCCTCCAGCGACCCCCACCCCTACCACTACTGGCCCCCGCAGCCCCGACCCGAAACCACCCCCCAGCGACCCCTACCCCCACCACCACGACCCCCACCCCCACCACCACCGGCCCCCGCCTCCCCCCGTCGCTCCGACCCGAAACCACCACCCCAGCGACCCCCACCACCACCGGCCCCCATCTCCCCCCGCCGCCCCGACCCTTAACCCCCCCAGTGACCCCCACCCCCACCACCGCGAACCATACCTCCACCCCCACCACCACTGGCCCCCACCGCCCCCAGCCGCCCGGACCACCGAGAGGGAGAGAGAGAGGATTACCTGGAGAGAGAGAGTCTTTGCGGCCGGAGAGAGAGAGAGAGAGAGAGAGAATTTAGGGGGGAATGAAAAGCCCTCCCCCTACCGTCGGTTAAATTTAAGTTAGGGCTAGATATTTAGCGACGGACTAGCGACAGATATATTCCGTCGCTAGTCCATCGCTATACCACCCTAGCTGGCCGACGGAATATCCATCGCTCCGTGGTCGTTAAATTTTGCGCCAATTTTTTTCAACATTTCCTGCCAACTTTTGACAACTAAGCGACGGCATAGAGACAGATTCTTTATCCGTCGCTATATCTCCGACGACTTAACGACGGATTGGCGACCTATGCTCGCCCTTAAAATAAAAAAAATTATCAGCTTTTCGACGACAATCAGTCGGAACTTTGTCGGTAGTCCGTCGCTAATAGCGACGGACAAAATCTGTCGCCAAATGGCTATATTTTGGTAGTGCAATCCTATAAATTTTATAATTGTCTCGGATTATTTACCTAATTTTTAAGATCTTGGATTCAAAGATCTTGTCACAATTCGACACTGTGTTTACATTAACGCGATTAGGATATTTTATTATAATTTATATGTAGATAATGATTGTATTATTTCTAGTGTTTATGGAATTCAAATCGAAGTTGATGACAAAGATTTGGGTGAGAACTTAAATGTTCAAAATTTTGGTGACATTGTTATTGACCCTCGTCAATTTTAATTTGTTGACAGCATGACCCTTGAGTTTTTCAAGGATGCTACGTGTGCTCCACATTTTTGTCCTACTGGACATTTTTATGCTCAGTATCTTAACCAGCATTTATATGCACTTCATCGTATGGTATTTTCAGCCATACTTCCAAAAAGTGGCTCAACATATGAGATTACTTTTTTAGAAATTCCATGCTTATTATCATTTGTACTTTACTATTCCTTTCAACTTACCTCAAATAATCTTAAATTGCATGATCAATCCAAGAAAGAAAAGGCATAACCTTATGTACGCCATGTATCTTCCTTAATTTTTTATCATTTTCATATCCCTCTCAAGGATTGTCCTTTCCTAGACGCACTTGTCACTACCATAATCCCAGATAGAGTTATTTTTGTTATTTATATTATTTATATATTGTGTGTAATATCTAATTAATTATTGTGCTGGTTATATGGTTTAGTGGACTAGCCTATTTATGGGACCCTTGATTAATGAACCCAATTAGAATTGTCACGACACTTGGACCAACATTCTAGACTAGACCCAATTAGGCTCCATTAAGTCATTCCATGTAATGAATAGGGATTCGATTAATTACCAAATTAGAATTAGGAGCTTTTATTAATTAACCTAGCCATCATGATAAATTAGAGGGGCATATTGGATATTTCACATTGGCATGGAGGGGGATTAAGTGTGTCCGGCCCTAATAGGAAGGAGAGCACACACTCTCTCTTCTCCATTCGTGCACTCTTTCCCATATTTTGGTGTTTTTTTCTCAAATCATTCCATTTCTCCATAAATTCTCATCAAAGCATTCTAAATCCTTTCCTACTCTTCATCTAAGGAGTCTAGGAGCTTTAGAGGTAAAGAGTACTAAGAGAGGAAGCTTTGGCTAGGAGCTTGTGTCCAAATCGTGTCTGAATCATGTCCACTGGGCTTTGTATTAAAAATCCATCTCTCAATAGGTATACACCTAATTTCTTCCTATTTGTAGGCTCTAATTGTAGATTTTGACCATTAGGAGCCCACCAATGGACTAGGGTACCTATAGAAGGAAGAACTAATTTCTAATTTTATATAGAAATTATACTGAGTTTTTGTGCCATTTTGGGGGAAGTTCAAGAATGGTGCACCAAGTGTTTGTCATTTGGATTATTAGATCTAAGTAAAATTATTTTGGTTGTGTGTGGCTAGATACATGTCCACAATTGGATACAGGTAGGTCATATCATGATATGCCGTAATACAGAGTCATTTTGGAGGTTTTCTCCTCCGACACTTGTGGCATACATACCATATTCTACTTAACATGTTGTATTAGCTAAATATTGTCCTTATTAGGCTCTAATTATTATTTTGCTCATGCTCATGAGATTTGGTTAGGTTAGGACAAGATTTAGTATAGGTATCTTGGGGTGCACACCAAATGTTTGATATTGTGCTCATGTGTCTTGTAGATATGTAGTGCGTGTGTATTATGTGCATATGTACTAATGTAGGAGAATTTTTTATTGTGTGCCATAGATACATATGTCTGTATATATATATATATATATATATATATATATATATATATATATATATATATATATATATATATATATATGAGAGTGTGTGTAGGTGTACATGTATGGCCTAGGATATGGTATCAGTCATATAGGAGGATTGGTACCAGTTGGGATGAATAGGGGTGTGTGTGTATATAGATATATGAATATGTATGTAGTAGTGTGTGTATATATGTGTAGTTATTTGTGAAGGTAAATAGGAAGATATGTAACAGAGAAGTTGATGGTGAGGAGCATGACAACATGTAGGAAGATCAGCAACATCGAGTAGCATATGTTGCCTAGAACAACAACAGATTACTGCTTGCGCTTACAGCAGCAACTGCTATACTTGTAGTGCAACAAGCTTTGCATACCAGAGCAGCAGCAACATAGCTGCTTTCTCTTGCCTAACAGCAGGTAGAGTAGGGGCACAACTGAGGTGAAAGAAGGAAAATAAGGCACCTACAATAGTGAACAATTTGAAGAGGAGGGAAACTCTATGTGCAGTAGCAGGCCTGCCTTGCACAAGGCAGTATGCTAGCACCTGTGCACAGGGAGCATAGTAGCAGCTTGCCCTGCTGCCTAATGCTTGCATAGCAGCAGTGGTCGCTTGCCTAGTGGCAGCAACATCAGTGCAATAATCTAGGTATTAGTGCATAGAGTTAGAATGTGTTTATGGGTATCTAGTTTGTAGCAGTATGTGACATGTGTTGTAGTTTGTGTTGGTGTTGGGTCTATTTTAGGGATAGCACATGGTTTTTCTTGTGTACCTAGAGTTGGATAGTTGTAGCCAAAGGCAAAGGATAGGTTAGCAACTAGGGTTGTATACAAATACACATATATTTGGGGTATGTATGGATATGGATATATATATATGTACATGTATACTGTAACCTCCGTTAACCAATTTCTTGAATTTTCTTTTTTAAAATTTTGTATGTTTCAAACTCCGAATTTTCTGAATCTCGAAAAAACGTGCAAATTCTAATTTGAGAAAACACTTTTGACCGTAATTGCTATTGGTCCTTGTTGGTTTTGGTTTATTATTTTATGCGATTTTATCCTATTGGAATTTTTCTGTCCATTCCTTAAAATCAATAAGTTTTAAATATTGTTCTATATGCAGAAACATTTATTGAATTTCAAAATTTCAAAATATATTAATTTACTAAATAAATGGTTGTTAAATATATATATAAATAATTAGTGAATAAATTAGTATTATTTTAGTAATTAGAAAATCTTGGCTAATTGTAATTAGCCCATTTGTTAATTACCAATAATTAATCCATTAATTTATAGCTAATAATTATTTAGTGCTAATTAATCAGTAGATGGTGATAACATTAGGATTAGCAGCTACTGTTAGCGGTTAGCATTATAGTTAGTTGTTAGTATTTTTCAATATTATTTTCTATTCTATTACATTTACACTTTTGATTCTAGGGTTTCCCCACTCCGCTATAAATAGCACACTTTCCCAAAAAAATTACATCATAAGAAATTTCCTAAACCTAGGATTCCATGTAGCCGCCACCCCCCCAAATTTTCTGTCCTGGCCGAACCTATTGGTTCCGGCCATCCCCGATCTCTCTGGCCATCGTCGAAGAGCCGCCTCCTTGTCACAGACCACCACCACCACCCCGACATTCATCACCACTACGACAACCGCTTCACTGTTGTAGCCACAGCCCCCTACCATCACCATCCCGACCTCCACGCAACCATCACCACTGAACAACCACTGCCACCACCATTCATCAACCACCACCGCCACTATCGTCATCCCGACTACCCGACCATTGCCTTCTCGACCATTGCCAGAATTCCAACCACCCATCACAAAGAAAAATAGGAGGAGAGAGACCCCCTTACCATTCTCCGGCGCCCGACCTTGAGCCTGACGACCGCATCTCCCGCGTCCGTCGCCTCCTGCACCACTTGCCGCCGACCCCATTCACCGAGCCGCCACGGATCTGTGCCAGCGGGTTCGAGATCCGCCCCACGACCGATCTGCAGCTCACCCCAGCGCCGCTCCCCGGAACCGCCGCCTGATCCGCGCGTTTCCCCTCCGCCAGATCCGGTGGACCGCTGCCCTCGCCGGAGCCGACGTCCTTCCACCTGGGCGCCGTGCCTCCAGCGCACTCCACCGGCGAGACCCACCCCGAGCCTCCGGTGCTCCGCCTGGTTAGCCTCGCCGGTCGCCTCTCCAGCACCCGCCCTGACCGGATTCCCCACTCCAGCCGCCGGAGCCCCTCCGTCGGCGAACCCAAAGTTAGTTTGCTCTTCTGCTTGTTGATTTGGGGAAACAGAGGTTTTCCCCCTTCTGTTAGTATATATATTAGGTATTAATATATAATAATATATATGTTTATATATAGTGTATAATAGTAGTAGTAATGATGATATTTATTATTATTTTTATTATTATTATTATTAAAAGTATTATTTGTAATATTGTTACTAGCATTATTAATAGTATTGATTAATTTATTAATTTATAGTTAGGATTAATTAAATAGTTATAGTTATTGGTTATTGGTTTAGGGTTTATTTAATTAGAAAGTTAATTAGTTTTGCTATCAATATAAATATTGAGATACTTATGTGTAATGTTGTTGTATAGTTGTAATATTTTAGCTAGTAATATTTTACAAATATTGCTTAATTAACAACCATTTTAATATGGGTTTGACTATATATGTATCTTTCGATATTTCAAAGACGATTTTGACCTAAAATAATATTTTAGTATTTTCTCTAATAAAAATTCATGTTTACCAAAAATAAGAATGTAGAGACCCAAAATAATTTTTTATTATGTTTTCAGATATATATATAAATATCATAAATGATTTTCGAGAAAGTATATGTATTTGTTATGTTTTTCTTTCAGAGTCTTAAGTCACGACTTTAATAGTCGTCTTCTCGTTCTTGTTTGATTGTCGTACCAAATCCTGATTTTAGACTTTTATATATCAAACTAGGCTATTTGGACTATTCTAGACTCATTGGGACTGCCCGTACCGTCATTGGAACCCTCTTTTGGAGCATAGCATTGTACATACCTCGTGTCGACACGTTCGTGTCGTGCACGTCGACTCCAACCAAATCAGGCGAGTACATTCTCTGATCGTTTCATACTTGATAGGATTTACATTTACGCTTTAGATTACTTTACTTGATGCTGTCACGATGTTTAAAACGGATTGGTACTATATGGATCCCTTCATGAGATGTTATCTACCTCGGGAGCATCGGGTTACAGTATGTCATGTGCGTTTCACTTTCATCATGTACTCCGGTGCTTTCACCATTCATGTGCACTCTCGTGATTCATGTACTCTCATGTTCACGAAGCCCTCATATATACAATCATGTGCACCCTATTATGGGCCTTCATGTGATATCATGTGCAATAACATAACCTGTCTGGATCCTTGTGTATTGATTAGGGTACGGGGGAGTATAAATGGTCATGTGAACAATTCCAAAGTAGTATACTCATGTGCAAACTCTTAGATTACTCATGTGCAAATTCAAGCCGTTTACATGTTCATCTTGTACTCTAAATCACTAGTTCACTGTAGCTCTTTACCTATAGTAGATATTTCATTACAGTCTTCTTTTTTACTCATGTATATTCTCAGTGTTTCATGTATCTTACTCTATTGCATATTTATATATCCTGTCATATTATGAACTGCGTGAGATGTACTGTGCTCGCTCCCGTCCTGACTGGACATGTTGATAAATTTTACAGATATCTTGGAGGTTACCTGCTAGCCTAGAGGAGACACAGTAGAGGTTGGAGTAGATAGCTAGAGTTTTCTTATTTTATTTTTAGTTGTCTTGAGTTGTATTTACTTTATGGATTACTGTATTTGAGATTTGAGAGGTTTTCCGAATTTATGATATCTTAGACACTTAGACTTCTATCTGTTGTATCTCTTGTGGATTTAAGTTTTATCTATCTTTTTATCGTATTCTACCTTAGATGTGATTGAGACTGTATTCTGCTATGTCACCTCCATTCGGAGTGTATATACTGTACAGGTACCTTATATATTGTTAGAAGATTAACCTAGGACAGCATTCTACCGCCGACACTGTGGCATTGGCTGGACGTACCCACTTCTCGTACCCTTACTCTAGGGTGCGGGTCGTGACACATTTTTAGTGGTGGCCCATGCAGGTCGAATTTGTGTAGTGGTATTCGAACTAGAGTATCACTACAAGCCTGCAATAGGATTAGGATATATTTTTGAAGGTACTCAATCACAGTTAGGATTCCTTGAGAGATTCCTGGGATGACCCTTGATAATCTCATTATAAATATCTCAAAATTTGATTCTAACAGTTTATATTTACCTTTCTCGGTTAGTTAATGAATTTGATTTTTGGTATCCATTGTTGATTTAATTTTTTTGTCAAGATGAAATTATATGGGCTAGGTCATCTCAGTTATGGAATCTAGTCTTCTACAGTCACATTAGCCAGCATGGTGAGGACATATAGTCTGATTTTGGATATATTTCTTGGGTGTGGGAATTTAAGGTTTTCGCAGCCAAGCTAGCGGCATCGCAAAAATTTTAAATACCATAATTCTAGAGGTATGTGCCTTAGTCGAGGACTCTGTGATTATCGTAGCCTTGCTTACTAGTATGACGAGGATTTAGAGTACCATAATTTTGGATAGACGCATATGATTATTAGATTATACCTTAAATATTTTTGAACATGTTTTCTCTACTTTTGTTTCAGTCCTTCAAAAAAAAATTGTTTGTTTTGTTTTGCTTCTCATTATTTAACTTAAGAATAGGAGTAGGAGTCGCTTTAGCTGTTATTATAAACCTTTGTGTAACTTCTTGCTATAAATTTCTTCATATTACAATGAATCAATAATTTTTGCTAGACCTTATCCTGGATTTGATATTATAGTTCTGGTTTCAAAATGGTTCCTTCTTTTAAACAGATAAGCAGAACAGAATCTATTATCATTTCTCTTCTTGCCAATATTTTATTACCATCATTCTTTGTCTTATATAACTGTCCTGATTACATCAATCCCTGTCTCGTATCTAATTCTGTCAGCTATACTTTGAAACCTTGAATCTTTATATCATTTTACCTGAGAAATGTTGAGGAAGTGACGTAAATCATCTAGTTCGAAAATGACGTAATTGGTTATCATATGATGATTTTGTAGGAATCAAAATGTTGGATGTCAAATATGAAAAATTGAGATGGGGATGTGGCAAAGGTTTAGAATAAAATCGAGAGATAAATGTTATCAATTTAAAAACAATCATAGAAAATTTTGGTTATGAATAATTCTTGGATGTATTTCAAAAACTAATGAGGATATTCAAGGTCAACCTAGTTTTGAGAACTTAGAAAATCTTGGTTATTGATTCTTGGGAACTTTTACTCTAAGGCTATGTAGGAATTTAGTAATGGAAAAAAGAATTTAATTGTATTCAATGATTATACGAAATTGAACTAGATATTGTAAGAGGGTGACTAGAGACAGAGAGAACACAAGGATTTTAAGTTATAGGAATTATTTTTAGATGATTGGGGAAAATTTGTAGAATTCGAAAAGGATAATATTTAAAGGTGAACGTTGAAGAAAATATGAAGGTTGATTTATAAATAAGAATAAATTTTGTTTGACATAGTGGTATTAGAGTTGAGTAAAAATGAGACTTGATTTAAACAAGTTCAAGGATTTCATAAACTGGATATAGAGGTTTCGGATCTAATTTAGGACGAGGTGAAGGAATTTAGAAATTTGATTAAATGAATAAATGTTGATTCCTAAATAAGAGGGGTATGCTTCATGGGAAATCTTTTAGAAGTTTGGAATTTTGTCTATGGTGATCATGGTAAAGGTTTAGATGACTGAAGGTTATAAAATCTTGGTGGTGGGCATATAAAGGTTGAATTTTCATATCATGACTTGTGAGATAAAGATACGATTGGCAAATTATGACCAAATGAACTTAATGAAATCAGAGACAGATGATTAACTTGACTATCCTATGAAATCTTTTCTCTTGTTTTCCCTTTAAAATGAGAATTTGACTTATTCCATATATTTGAATCACCCTTTAAAAAAAAGTTTTCAATATCATTGAATCCTAGCTCCCTTAATCACGTTCAATCGACTTTGATCATCTTTTCTTATCATATTAATATCTTGGGTCCTACTCAATTGAATTAAGTTTAAATGCGACCTGAATCTCCATCCTTGTATGCTCGTGCTCAGACTTGATGAACCTGTCCTCCATATTGCCCAAATCTTGATTACCTAGAATTGATCAACTTAGATCGTATCGAGACTAAAATTTCTTAATATATATTGTGATTGGATTTCAATGCTATTGACATTCGTTCTTTAACTTTTGATTTCGATTTTTTCTTTAAATAGTACCCCTTTATCGTACCAATAGTCTTGATCCTTGACCGTACTCAATTGATTTAAATTCAATCGTGACCTAAATCTCTATCAATATGTTACTCGTGCCTAAAACTTCGATTCGTTCTTATCAAACCTAAATTCCATTTAATCAAAATTGATTAGCCCTATTCTTCATCGTGTCAATATTTTAATTTTGATCGTAATCAAACTTCGATACCAATATCACTCGTGCATAAAACTCTTATTTATTCTTGAAAATAACTAAATTCTGTTCCAATCGCGATTAATCTTCATACTATTCTTGATCGTGCCGGAAATTAATGTTGGATTATGCCTAGGCTACTATCATACTCTTCATCATATCTAAATAATATTTGACCAAGGTTAGACTGATTTTATCTTCGATCGTGTCGAACTAACGATTATGATCATGTTCAAATTTTAACACTTGTACCCAACTCTCTTCTGACCATGATTTACTTCCTTATTATATATGAACTCCTTGTGATTAGTCATGCCTAGATGACCTAGCATGACTAGACGACTATGAATCCCATGGTCGTGATTCTAACGATCATGACTATACATACCAATTTTGCCTCTCGATCGTGCTTGAAATTTTGTCCTTGATCATGACTACCCGATTTGATTATGAACTTGTCATAAAATTGAGTGATCATATCAAAAATAATTTTTTCATTGTGCCTAAAACAACCTTGATACTCGGTCACAACTATATGATTGATTAGTCGTGCCGGAATCTAGACTTTGGTTATGTCTAAACCAATTTTTGCTCCTGCCATAAATTCGATTCTATAGATACCGTGCTTAGGGTTCCATTCCTAAACTATACCCAAGTTTTGATTTTGTAGTCAAATCTTGAATCGTGCCAAAACCTAGATAATTTCTAAATTTTAAACCACGTTCGAACTCAGATCCTATTTCATGACCTAATTAATCATGCTCATCAGACTTTCGATCATGACAAAATCACTAGTCGTGCCTAAGTCAATTTGAATTTTATTTTATTGATCGAGGCAAGTCATCGTTCTTTAATCGTGTCTAAGATATTACCTAACTTCCTATCATATTTTGATTTCCCTTTCAACCTTTAAATTTCAAGGACGAAATTTCTTTAAGGAAGGTAGATTTGTAACCTCCGTTAACCAATTTCTTGAATTTTCTTTTTTTTAAAAATTTTGTATGCTTCAAACACCGAATTTTCTAAATCTCGAAAAAACGTACAAATTCTAATTTAAGAAAATACTTTTGACCGTAATTGCTATCGGTCCTTGTTGGTTTTGGTTTATTATTTTATGCGATTTTATCCTATTGGAATTTTTCTGTCCATTCCTTAAAATCAATAAGTTTTAAATATTGTTCTATATGGAGAAACGTTTATTGAATTTTGAAATTTCAAAATATATTTATTTACTAAATAAATGGTTGTTATATATATATATATATATATATATATATATATATATATATATATATATATATATATATATATATTTTATATATATATATATATATATATATATATATATATATATATATATATATAATTAGTGAATAAATTAGTATTATTTTAGTGAATAAATATATATAATTAGTGAATAAATTAGTATTATTTTAGTAATTAGAAAATCTTGGCTAATTGTAATTAGCCTATTTGTTAATTACTAGTAATTAATCCATTAATTTATAGCTAATAATTATTTAGTGCCAATTAATTAGCAGATGGTGATAACGTTAGGATTAGTAGCTACTGTTAGCGATTAGCATTATAGTTAGTAGTTAGTGTTTTTCATTATTATTTCCTATTCTATTACATTTATACTTTTGATTCTAGGGTTTCCCCACTACGCTATAAATAGCACACTTCCCCAAAAAAATTACATCATAGGAAATTTCCTAAACCTAGGATTCCATGTAGCCACCACCCCCCAAATTTTCTGTCCTTGCCGAACCTATTGGTTCCGGCCATCCCCGATCTCTCTGGCCATCGCCGAAGAGCCGCCTCCTTGTCACAGACCACCACCACCACCCCGACATTCATCACCACTATGACAACCGCTTCACTGTCGTAGCCACAACCGCCTACCATCACCATCCCGACCTCCACGCAACCATCACCATCGAACAACCACTGCCACCACCTTTTATCAACCACCACCGCCACCGTCGTCATCCCGACCACCCGACCATTCCCTTCACGGCCATTGCCGGAATTCCATCCACCCATCACAAAGAAAAATAGTAGGAGAGAGACCCCCTTACCATTCTCCGGCGCCCGCCGCCCGACCTTGAGCCTGACGACCGCATCCCCCGCGTTTGTCGCCTCCTGCACCACTTGCCGTCGACCCCATTCACCGAGCCGCCACGGATCCGCGCCAGCGGGTTCGAGATCCGCCCCACGACCGATCTGCAACTCACCCCGACGCCGCTCCCCGGAACCGCCGCCTGATCCGCGCATTTTCCCTCCGCCAGATCCGGTGGACCGCCGCCCTCGCCGGAGCCGACGTCCTTCCACCGGGGCGCCGCGCCTCCAGCGCACTCCGCTTGCGAGACCCACTCCGAGCCTCCGGCGCTCCATCTGGTTAGCCTCGCCGGTCGCCTCTCCAGCACCCGCCCTGGCCTGATTCCCCTCTCCAACCGCCGGACCCCCTCCGCCGGCGAACCCAAAGTGAGTTCGCTCTTCTGCTTGTTGATTTAGGGAAACAGAGGTTTTCCCCCTTCTGTTAGTATATATATTAGGTATTAATATATAATAATATATATATATATATATGTTTATATATAGTGTATAATAGTAGTAGTAATGATGATATTTATTATTATTTTTATTATTGTTATTATTAAAAGTATTATTTGTAATATTGTTACTAGTATTATTAATAGTATTGATTAATTTATTAAATTATAGTTAGCAAATTTTTAGTTAAATTGTTATAGTTATTGGTTATTGGTTTAGGGTTTATTTAATTAGAAAGTTAATTAGTTTTGCTATCAATATAAATATTGAGATACTTATATGTAATGTTGTTGTATAGTTGTAATATTTTAGCTAGTAATATTATACAAATATTGCTTAATTAACAACCATTTTAATATGGGTTTGACTATATATGTATCTTTCGATATTTCAAAGACGATTTGACCTAAAATAATATTTTAGTATTTTCTCTAATAAAAATTCATGTTTTAACCAAAAATAAGAATGTAGAGACCCAAAATGATTTTTCATTATGTTTTCAGATATATATATAAATATCATAAATGATTTTCGAGAAAGTATATGTATTTGCTATGTTTTTCTTTCAGAGTCTTAAGTCACGACTTTAATAGTCGTCTTCTCGTTCTTATTTGATTGTCGTACTAAATTCTGATTTTAGACTTTTATATATCAAACTAGGCTATTTGGACTATTCTGGACTCATTGGGACTGCCCGTGCCGTCATTGGAACCCTCTTTTGGAGCATAGAATTATACCTACCTCGTGTCGACACGTTCGTGTCGCGCACGTCGACTCCAACCAAATCAGGCGAGTACATTCTCTGACCGTTTCATACTTGATAAGATTTACATTTACGCTCTAGATTACTTTACTTGATGCTGTCACGATGTTAACACTGATTGGTACTATATGGATCCCTTCATGAGATGTTATCCCCCTCGGAAGCATCGGGTTACAGTATGTCATATTCGTTTCACTTTCATCATGTACTCCGGTGCTTTCACCATTCATGTGCACTCTCGTGATTCATGTACTCTCATATTCACGGAGCCCTCATGTATACAATCATGTGCACCCTATTATGAGCCTTCATGTTATATCATGTGCAATAACATAACCTGTGTGGATCCTTGTGTATTGATTGGGGTACGGGGGAGTATAAATGGTCATGTGAACAATTCCAAAGTAGTATACTCATGTGCAAACTCTTAGATTACTCATGTACAAATTCAAGCCGTTCATATGTTCATCTTGTACTCTAAATCACTAGTTCACTGTAGCTCTTTACCTATAGTAGATATTTCATTACAGTCTTCTCTTTTACTCATGTATATTCTCAGCGTTTCATGTATCTTACTCTATTGCATATTTATATATCCTGTCATATTATGAACTGCGTGAGATATACTGTGCTCGCTCCCGTCCTGACTGGACCTGTTGATAAATTTTATAGATATCTTGGAGGTTACCTGCTAGCCTAGAGGAGACACAGTAGAGGTTGGAGTAGATAGCTAGAGTTTCTTATTTTATTTTCAGTTGTCTTGAGTTGTATTTACTTTATGGATTACTGTATTTGAGATTTGAGAGGTTTTTCGGATTTGTGATATCTTAGACACTTAGACTTCTATCTGCTGTATCTCTTGTGGATTTCAGTTTTATCTATCTTTTTATCGTATTCTACGTTAGATGTGATTGAGACTGTATTCTGCTATGTCACCTCCATTCGGAGTGTATATACTGTACAGGTACCTTATATATTGTTAGAAGATTGACCTAGGACAACGTTCTACCGCCGACACTGCGGCGTAGGCTGGACGTACCCGCTTCTCGTGCCCTTACTCTAGGGTGCGGGTCGTGACATATACCTAGTATGAGGTAGCAAATAGGTTCAAGGGAATATTCATAGGTAAGTACAGGTAAATTAGGAATGTATAGTATAAGGAAATGATTTATAGTAATATAATACATAGGTAATAGGTTAGTAGAGGTTGGTGTACACATGTGTTTAGGTAATCATAGATAATAGATAAGTTGGGCATATTGATACCGATGTGTATGGTATAGGTAATGGTTAGGTAAAAAGGTAAATGCCATAGATATGTGCATATGCATTGGGTAAGGGGTAATGTTAAGTTATTCAAGTATATGAGTCCATAGGCTTATATGGGACCTAGTATCCCTATTCCTATGTAGTATGGACCTAAAACCTATGTATGACCTAGTTTTGACTAGTATTGACTAATTTTACCGTAAAAGTCAACTCTTTAGGTAATTTGACCTAGTTTAACCATAGAAATATGGTATTAACCTAGTTTGACTTCCATGACCCATAATTGATCTAGAAACCACATTTAAATTTAGATATCAATGTTTGTCATATCAAAACACCAATTGACATTGTGTGAGACTCGTCTCACAGTATTGGTATTTATATACGGATACGTATTTTGTATTGTATTTCGTATTTTCTTGATTTTCAGAACGCTTTAAAATTTTCCCAAATTATAGATTTTCTCCTTCGCCGGCATACCGACGGTGTACCGGAGTATACCGACGGCATACCGCTCGGATAGATTTTCCATATTTTAGATATTTTCGATTTCAGATATTTTCGTGAATAATGTTTTCGATATTTTCATGAATAGTATTTTGGATATTTTGATGAATAGTGTTTAGATATTTTCGTGAATAGTGTAGATGCATTCTATTATCCAATGGACAATTGGTTTTCTTTCAATGGCTAGGATTGATCTAGAATGTGACATAGATCACGATCCAACGGTCATGATTAATTAACCATTCTATATATATCCTATGAGTTTCTCTCTCCTTTCTTTTCTTTCCTTCTCCATTTCCTCTTCCCTCTTCCTCAAGCTTAGGAAGGCTTGGCCTTGAGGCCTAGAGTGTGGTTTCGGAACCCCTCTTGGTGGTGGAGTGGAAGATTAGGCTTGGTTGCTAAAACCTAGGCAAGTACATCTTGCTCAAAAGTGACATGACCATGGTATAATTTTGTTTCTCATAAAAATTAAAGTTTTATTGTTCTATAATATGCTCCTCTAAATTGTTAACATGTTTAATATATAGCACTTTTGGTTTTGATCGACAATATTACGTAGATCTGAGTTTCTATATATGATTTTTGAGTATTTTGAGGTATTGATCTATCAAATGTTTTAATTTATGAAAACTAATACTTCCATGTTGTTGGAAATTTAATTCTATGCAATTTTGACTTTTGAAAATCCGAATTTTGATTTAAAATGAAGTTTTTATGGTCGAAACAAGTTTTGGCAAAAATCTGGATTTTGTTGCTGTTTGGAAAAATGGTATACCGACGGTATGCCGGTGTATACCGACGGTATGCCGATTTTTTGCACCAGAAACTTTCTGTCTTTAGACCGTTATACCGTCGGTATGCCGTTTTAGGCTATTTTTGTCCATTTTTGCCCGTTTTTTTGTCCGTTTTTGATATTTTCTCGATTGTAATGGACTCTTAACATGATTAGATGACCTTGGATAGTTAGAGAATGATTGTACACTCTATATACATGGTACATGCTTATGTTTACGTGTTGTTCTATATCCAGATTATAGATAGTGGCCTGTCATGGTGTACTCCAGATTACTGTATATGCCTAGCTCGATTTAGTGGCTCGTAGTAGCGCACTCATGACTTGATTTTCTTATTGATTTTTGGACCCAAGATATGAGTACATGTTCTTTCTTGACACCGTAGATATAGCTTGTTGAATGTTTAATCTATTGTATCTCGGCACTGGACAATCGAGTGTGAGTATTGTTCCGTGTATCACGCGATGTTAGTATGGGAATGTTCATAAGTGATAGCTTACGATTTATTCGTACATAGCACACGTCATCTTAGGAAATTCTTGAGTGTCTACGACTTGAGAATTTGACATGAATATGATAAGGTAAATGACTAGTAAATTTAAGTAGATCATTGTAAGAGGAAATTCACACTACCAACCCCGAGCTCCAAGGGCCCCATGAGGCATGGCTCAACCCTGCTAGGCAAGGGCTCCATGACCTACCAAGTTTGTGCGTATTGATGCATGATCGAGTCACATGTCGTGCCGGGTTGCGGCACAGTCAGTTATATATATTTTTTTTACAAGTATATGATATGGTTGTTCATGTTGTAAGTAAAGACACGTTTCATCTTCCAGCAGTCTTGTTGGGCAATAGATATACTACTCGTACCCCTGGACATCCGGGTATCTGCAGTCAGGTAGTTGCGAAAATCCTCAACTTGCATACTAGTAATTAGGATTGTGATAACCCTAGCTAGTTAATGATAGAAAGCCGTAGGCAATGATTAGCCGTGTACTTTTGGTTGTGCGTTACTTTATATGCTCTTATGTCGATGAGTGGCCAGAGGCTAAGTTCTACTAGGGAAAAGATCTGCAACCCTGGTCCTTGTTTGGTTTAAGGGTTGTGGCTCCGAATTCTAGTAGTTCCTAAGTCCCTTGTTGCTCATTGGCTTATTGTTCTCTATTGCTATATGGTTTAGTATTTCTATTCAGTCATTTATATTCTCGAGATACGTGCATTGGTAACGTACTAGTCTCGACCCATATTTATTTATTTCTGTCATTATGTTGTTGTTTTGTTTGTGGGTTTATGTCATTCACCTCGAGCTTTTCTTGTGATACTTGCTATTTGGGGCATGATCCCACTGGTTTTGTTTGGCCAGATTTACCGCTGGAGCCCGAGGATTGTCCCTACCTTTCTTTGGATGACCCGCCGCCGGCTTAGATCTGTGGTTGTTCCTCCTCGCGAGTGGGTTCCCTTTTTGTACCGCTCGTGTTTCATTTTATTTTGGTGGTGTTAGCTAGGGCATGTGTTAGCCCTATTATTTTGAGACTTTCTCAGACTTTGGTCAACATGATGTATTATATTAGATCTAGACTGATATAGTGATCATGTATATTGGTAATTTGCTAGTGTAGCATTTTATATTCACTAGCTTCATGATCATGTATGATATAGTATTTTGGAACGCCTCTTTACTTTCATATTTGATATACTCTTGATACTTGTTGTTGTTGGATTGAGATAGGATTTGTTCGACCATAGGAGTCGTCAGTGGCATGCTAGAGTCTTCCCACTTGTCTTCTAGACAGCTTTGATCGTACATTGGGGTACTGGCGTACTTTGATATACGTAGCTGGTTTTGGGGTGTGACAGGGTTTTTGGTGGCCCATGCAGGTCTATCTTCAGACTTATGGGGGATTCATCTAGTTAGAATCTCAATCCTATAATTGTCTTCATTTGATCTCCCTTTGCACTACTATGTGGTAATTTTAATATTTTAGTCATGCTTTTAAATGATGTAATTTGATTCAGCGATGCTTATTTGCTACAGTATGTTTGTACTGCTATATTTCTGTTTGGTTCATGGTTAAGATTCACTATTTCATATTATACTATTTTCTTCACTTTGGTTTTATGTGTTTCTTCACCAATTACGGGGGAGATAGCCTATTTTGATCAATGAAAAAGGGGGAGAACTAATACAAGATGTAGAGAAGAACAAAGATAAATATTGTCTAATACAAGTAGTTTGTACCATATCGAAACGTTGCTTAAATTGCGGGAAAGCTTTTATCAATTTTGGACATTATGTTAGGATATTAGTCACGGTTTATCAATTATCAAAATACGGAAGATTGTTGGCCCAATTAGTCGTGGTCAACATAATTTTGATAATAGACTAAACTTTGATTTAATATGACATAATACAAGTCCAAGCACAAACAACTCAAGACATGACGACATCATCCCTACAAAATTCTCAAGTCAAAAGAACACATGTTTTGGTCAATTAGTATTTTATGTTTTCTTATGTATTTCATATTTTATTGTGCTATGACTATGTACATTGAGTCACAATGACAACTAGGAAGCTTACAAAGTATATTAAACCCTAGTCCACTCAAAACAACCAAAAAACCTATATGTTTTATCCACCATACAAACTTAAACCCAACTCCAAAAATAGGCCAACCATACAAGAACCATTATGTCACAGTGGAAACCGAACTCGGATAGAGTTCTGTCTCTGGCAGACTCGAGCTGAGTCGGTCCATAAGTGAACCACTATTCCTGAATTGACTCATCCAACTAGGAGACCAAGAACCTAACGTTTGAACTTTTGTTCATTTGGGGACCGAACTTTAGCTGAATTATGTCTCCAAAATTCCTACAAATATTAATGAATTCTCACCATTTCAACACACTCATTCAATAATTCATTCTCTTTCATTTTTATTCTTTCTTGAGCTTTATAATCTTCCAATTCCCAAGAAACTCTCTTAAGCCTTCTGGTGCCAAGTGTGATGTCGGTTATATGTCTTTGAAGAGTTTTTGAAGTCAGCGTGCTCTTCGGACCAAAGCAAGTGGTTTTAAGAAGTCTTCGAGCACTTCAGATTAAAGCTCGTGGTGTACTGTTATTCCTCAATAGTAAATTAATATCGGGCAAGAGTACCTGGGATTTAACTGCCTTCCATGAAGGACACTAGTATACATCATGGCATTTGTGTTTATGACTTCTTTACTCAGTTTATATTTTCTATATTGCTTGCATTAATTTTTCTGGTTGGTGATTATCCTTATTTTTATTGGATTATTTTGCTGCACTTTATTCACCCCCATCTAGAGTTGTCTTTAGATGTCAAGATAAATGTAAGACCTTAGGTCATCAATGATAACCTCGCTCTTTGGATGCGTCTTTGGATTATCTCTTTAATGTTGAGGCCTCGAGGTTGCTCAATTCTTTGTGTCATCTTAATGTGCCACTCAGACTATTGAAATGCTAATGTTATGCTATCTTTTCTTTGTCTTTGACCATGAAATGATTCCTTTGGTGTTGGGAACTTCATGCACAAGTGGTATGTCGAGATAGTCGTTCTTAACTCGTTCTAGTTGGTATTTCAAGGATAGTTTGATAGGACGAGGGTATGTCTACCACCATGAATAACACTTTATACTGCACCTCGACTGGGCTTTGCCAAAAAAGACATTCGGAGTCGCGATTATAGGTATTGCATGGTTCGTAAAACTATAGAGGTTGGAGGCAGAACTTGTTGGTTCGATTAGGCTCAACTTGGCAATGTACATTTTTCATAAGAAGACTTGTCGAGGATGTCAATTGAGATTCCACTAATAAGAAATATTATTGTATTAGTATTTTCTCATTATAACTACCACCAGAGGGTTACCACGGGGGTGGATGACCACGGCTAGGTTATCCTTGTTGAATATGTTTGATCATCTGGAGTATGTAGAGTCTTTGTTAGCCCAATGATTGTATCATATTTTTAATATGGCTAATTGATTAAGTTTAACTTAATAATGTTAGTAATATTCATGTAATTACTATATTGTTAGTTCCTAAACTTAGCATTGTCCTAAATATTTATTAAATGTATCATATTTCTTTGTTCATCTAACCTGTATTTGCAAACAAGCACTCAGATACAGGACATATACAATAAAAAAAATTCATGACGGACAAAAGACGACGTTAAACTAGAAGATTTCTCTGAACTACACAACGACTACTCCAGGGCCTGGCACTTGGGGGTTCCACTATCTTGTTAGCGTACAGGGGTCGAGGGGGCAGTGCCCCCCGGGGGTTCAGGGGCAAAACTCCCTAAAGTATCAGATTTTTAGATCTGTTTATCTTTGAACAACTGCCGTTAAAAAAAAGGGTCTTCAGGTCTGGTCAAATGTCAGAAAAAAGATGTCATCAAAGTATTTATGTCCTTATATTTTATTATGTATTTTATCTTTCTTTTATAGGACAATATGTGTATTGAGTCATGCTGGCACTTAGTTGGCTTCATATACCCCACTACCAAAAAATATAACTATTTGTTCAGTTCACAAACAAAAAAAATTGCCCACTGAAAAGAGCCCAAAAAACTACTCAAACTTCATTTGACCTGACTGGTCAAATGGCAACCGAACTCGAACTGAGTTCTGCACAAACTCGGACCGAACTCGGTCACCCTGAACCAATATTTCTTTGTATTAGGTCTTCCTGTAGAATCGGCTCTAATGTTTAATTTTCTGAATGTTATGGAAACAAACTTTGCCCATGTTCGGTCCACAGAACCCTATAAATAGAGAAAAAAAAACCCCATTCATTTCAACTCATTTCATTCTTTCTTCTTCTATATTTAAGAGTTTTTCTGAGCTTTAACCTTTATATCTACCAAGTTTACAACCCGCAGCTAACAATATGCCAGTGTGGTCCTGATTTAGAAGTTGGTTCGAGTTGTAAATAGCTTGGGAAACATTCCCGTTGAAGTGTGAAGTCGACAAGCTCTTCGGATCAAAAGCTTGTGGTTGTGAAGTCGACAAGTCCTTCAGATCAAAGGCTTGCGGGTTGAAGTAGTGCTCTTCAGATTAAAAGTACATGTTGTAAGAAGTTGTAAGCACTTGGGATTCAAAGCTTATATTTTACTGCATAGTGGATTAAATATCGAGCTAGAGTTCTCGAGACTGGAAGTCCTCTCAGAGTAAAATTGTATAAACCGTGGTGTTTGAGTTTGCTCTTTCTGATCTCCTTACTTTACGCATTTACTTATATACTGCTTGCTTCATATTAGTTTGATTACTGTCATATAATTTTTTAGAGGTGATTTTTATTCTGCTATATACACGCACTCTATTCACCCCTTCTAGAGGTGCTCAACAGTTATACAATTGGTATCAGAGCAAGGACTCTACTATTTGTCTTAACATCCTTAGAGTATATTATTCGTAGATCCTTATTATCAATTATTATACTCTGATTTCAATTTCTTATAATTGGTATCAGGGCAGGCAGGTTATATACAAATATAACACTCTAGAGTATATATATTTATATGGCAGTCGTTAAATCAATATTCATAAGTGAAGGGAAGTTTACAAATAGACTCCTACTATTTGATGGAACGAACTATACTTATTAGAAGACACGGATGAGCTTCTACCTAAAGTCTCTAGACTTTGACTTATGGTTATATGTTGTCAATTGTCACGCCCAGAACCAGAATACTGGAGAGCGGGGGCAGACATAGCCAGCTACGTATATTGAAATGGATTCCATCTCGCTATACGGTCACGGCTGTCTAGGATACATGAGGGTTTATCTACAAGCCAGCTCTTAAGGTCAAGAACAAGCCTATTGTCTCAATCATAGCAAGTAAGTAAGAGTCACAAGATGTATGATCATTAAATATACAATAATAAGGCGTCCCAAATATTACATATTCAGCTGATCATGAAGCTAGTCGTTACAAAATGTTAGGACTAGCAAGAGTTTAGTCATACATGATCAACCCTAGGATTTGTCAATCATTACAGCCCATAGGCAGACAGTAAGTAAGTGCAATCGAGCTAAACAGGTGTCGTCGGCTAAACGCCTCAAAAGAATTTTTACAATAGAGCGGAAGAGCCAAAAATAACCCACTCGTTGCCAGGGTTCCGTCTAGTGGCCACCATCTGGCTGGGAAGTCGGTAGATCCTCTGGAGTTGCTCCGAAATCTGGCCACACAAAACCAGCTGGGTCAGACCCCAGAAAGAGCAAGTGCCACAAAGGAGGCTTCACTTAAGAACTAAAACCAGCAATCAGCACAGGAATATAAATATAAATAATATAAGGACTGGAATAAAAGGAAACATATCAGGATGATATACGACGAGATAACCATGGAACTATTCAGATAGCTAGGTTACAACCGTAAACCAAACAAGGACCGGGGTTGTAACCTTCGTCTGAACGGAGCTTGATTTCACCATTTATCGAGGAAATAAATACAAGCATGCTAGTCATGTAACGTCTGGAACAAGATCAGGACAAGAACTAGATGGTTAGACTCCATCCAATCACTTCACGGCCAAGCAAGAGATTACGGCTTGATACTTTAACTAACTAGGGTTGTCACAAGCTCATTACTAACAAAATGCAGTGAGATTATTCCACAGCCACAAGACCTGCAGGACCATCCAGGTTACCCAGGTCGAAATTAGGGGTTGAATTCAGGTGGGTACATCGTCCAGGAAACGCATGTACCCTTAAGTAGCTTGAAGGGGGCAACACATGACAGTGTGCTGGAAATGTGCCCTATTCGACGGCAGGCTACAGATCCCAAGCGCGCCCAGGTAACGGGATTACCTGTAGCTGGAAATCTCTTCATGACTAATGTATTAATCTAGTTATTAACCTTAGTCCATTTTAATAGGTACTCCTGACCGTGGTACTCAGGAGTCCCTCCTAGACATGATGCAAGACAGGACTGGATTATTTGTACAAGCACAATCGTCTACGGTGTCCAGGTTATTTATACAGGTCATGTCATGTCAAGCAGCCGTCGTAACAGCTTATCGAGATATAACATGTCAGGTCATCATGTCAAGTGTACTAGTCAAGAGTGCGCTACGACGGGCCACTATCAGGTCATGTCAGGTCATTATGTCAGGAGTGTACCACTACGGGTCACTATCGTGTCATGCTCAGGTATCATTTCCAAACATATTAAACAATCCATGATTATCAAGTTCATGACAAAAGGCGTAAGGATATAAAATGGACGTTAAATATCTAATAAAATATCAATATATAGGGCTGTAGAAGATCAAGGGTAATCAGGCTACGCTCAAACCAGGCTATGCTCAGGCTAGCGTACGCTCAGGCTAGCGTACCAAAGGATCCATACACTTCCAATGGGAAGCGTATGCAAGGGTCAGCGTACACAAGGGCACGCTCAAGCTACAGGTCAGCGTACGCTCAAGCTAGCGTATGCTCAAGACTGCGTACGCTCGAGCTAGCGTACGAAAGGAGCCAGCGTACGCCTTGCTCGCTTAAGCTAGCGTACCAAGGCACGCGTACGCTCAAGCTAGCGTACCAAGGCACGCGTACGCTCAAGACACGCTGCCAACAGGCAGCGTATCAAGTTGAGCGTACAGCGTACAGCTCAGTGGCGTAAGCTAAAAAGCTAGCTCACTGTTCACTGTCTTCTCCAAATGGCGAGAACAGCAAGAACTCCAAGGATGGAACCCAAAACTCCAAATGCTCATAACTTGGTCAAAACAAGTCCGAATCCAACTTTCCAAAGGTCAAAATTGGGTAGAATAAAATTATCTACAACATGGAACCATTAAAACTTGAAAACAAGGGAGTTTGATAGATCAAAACCAGCAAAATCCGAAAGTAGCAAAAATCTAGATCTACAAGAATTAAAGCCTCAAAATGGAAAATGACAAGTTCTAATGTGGTTTAGAATCATGAGAAGAAGCTAATGAAACCATCAAAAGGAGTTCTCTTGGAAGCAAGTTGCACTTGCCTATGGTTGGGGAGTTGTGGAGAGGAAGGAAGAAAAAGAAGAAGAAATAAATGAGAGTTATGGAGGAGAGAGAAGGTTGGTGGGAAATAAATATCATGGGTTGTGGTAGGTAGGGGTTCACCTTGGTCCATGATGGACCAAGCAACCACCGGCCAAACCAAGTCAACCCGAACCGAGAGTTAAACTAAGCCAAGAAAACTAAACAAGGAACAATACAAGAAAATACGTACACGTATTTCCAAATGCGTAATACGAACAACAGGCATTACAACTCTACCCACCTTAAAAGAATTTCGTCCTCGGAATTTAATTAAGAGGCTAGAGGGATAAGAACAAGCTACACTATTCACAGGCAATTATACTAGGCAATCAATCAATCATGCAAGCAAGGAATTGATGGCATGAGGCATAAGAAAGATATATACCTCACGAGTCAGACAAGTCAGGATATCGTGATCGGATATCATCCTCACGCTCCTACGTTGACTCCCCCAAAGAGTGATGACCCCAAGCAACTCGGACTAACTTGATAGTCTTGTTCTTGAGGATCTTCTCTCTTCGATCCAATATAGACACGGGCCTCTCCTCATACGAAAGGTTGGTACCAACAACCAATTCCAATGATCCAGGATATGGCTTGGGTCCGGGATGTACCGTCATAATTGGGATATGGAACACGTCATGCACCTCGCTTAGCGACGGTGGAAGAGCGAGACGATAGGATACATCTCCTACTCGCTCTAGAATGTCAAACGGTCCTATATACCTAGGACTAAGCTTTCCCCGTACGCCGAAACGAATGACGCCACGGTTAGGCGAAATCCTCAGGAATACATGATCGCCGACCGAAAACTCGAGAGGGCGCCGATGAGAATCGGCCCAATGGCGCTGGCGATCTTGGGCAACTCGAAGTGATCTCTGACTCGCCTGACTACTTCAACGGTCTAAGCAATCATTTCTGGACCAAGCATCTGCCTCTCCCTAACATCATCCCAGGCTAACGAGGATCTGCACTTCCTGCCATACATACCTCGAACGGTTCCATCTGG
Source organism: Iris pallida (assembly GCA_029216955.1). Lineage (NCBI taxonomy): Eukaryota > Viridiplantae > Streptophyta > Magnoliopsida > Asparagales > Iridaceae > Iris > Iris pallida. The sequence goes on from JANAVB010043659.1 coordinate 60,187, forward strand.
ATACTGGCCTAAAACTATTGTTGTATGAGAATTCTACCAGGTGCAAGTGATCTTTCCATGAACCACCGAAGTCAAGTGTATAAGACATCAACATGACTTCAAGAGTTTGGATCGTGTGCTCCGACTGGCCATCTGTCTGGGTGGTACGCTGAACTGAACTGGAGATGAGTTCCCAAACTCTCTTGCAAGCTACGCCAAAAGTGCGACGTAAATCTTGAATCTCGGTCTGAGGTGATACTGACTGGCACTCGTGCAACCTGACAATCTGCCTGAGGTACATCTCTGCTAACTGAGCCGTCGACTGACCAACTCTGAATGAAAGAAAGTGAGCCACTTTCGTGAGCCGATCAACTATAACCCAGATAGCATCTCTACCAGCTGGGGACCTCGGTAATCCAGTCACGAAATCCATGGTCACATGCTTCCACTT
>JANAVB010043660.1:0-16489 GCA_029216955.1 Iris pallida
CAACTATTTTAATATAAATATATAAATAATAGCAATATTATTGGTAATTAATGGCCATACATCGGTTCAGCTATGTGCTGATTCATTCCTAAATCCCTAACTACAAAAGCAATCAGAGAGAAAGGGGAGAGCTGTCTCCATAACTTCCAAAACCTAAATCCCTAATTAAGGGATTGCTCTCTCTCTCTCTATTCTCATAACAAACAACAGAGAGGGAAGAGAGACAGAGGTCGAAAGAGGGAAAGCACACCACGGGGGGTCCTGGTTGCCGAGGCAGCGCACGTAGGTCTGGTGGTGCGGTCTCGATGACCGTGGAGGAGAGGCGGCGACGTTGGGTAGGCAGATCTGGAGTGGCGTCGAGCACGGAGGCGGCGGAAGGGTGTGAATGGATCTGGAGTTCGCAAAATGGAGGCAGTCGGATATCTAGGCGATAGAGAGAGCGTGCACCAGGGCGGAGGTCCCAGGCGATGGTGGTGGCTAGGCCGGATCTGGCCGGGAACGGGTTTGGCGGCAAAAGACTGGTGAGGGATCACTCTCTCTCACTATTTATTTTGGATGGATTTCTAGTGGCGTGTGAACGTTCTGGTGGCGGGGATGAAGCTGGTGGTGGTGTTTGGGTTCGGGTGTGCTGGTGGCGAGGGGAATGGTGATGGTGGTCGCAATAGTGTTTTGACGGCATTTGGCCTGTTGGTGGCGATGGCGTTGGGGTGGCGTTGGAGAATCTGGAAAGTGACAGCGGCGGTTGTGTGCTGGTGGTAGGGAACGGTGGCTGTGGTCGGGTTGGCACCGGTAGTGGTGTGAGGGAGGTAAGGGTGATGGCCAGGGGGGAGAAGGCTGTGGAGGTGGCGGTATGGTGTTTGGAGACGGGTCAGAAAGGCGGACGAGAGTAGACAGGGAGGCGACGGTGGTGTCGGGAAGCCAGAAAGGGGGAGGTCAGGTGGCCAGACTGGGAATGGAGTACAGGAAGGAGAGGAAGGAGAATACAGGAAGTGGCAGCTTCGGGAAATTTTAGGGATTAGAAATTTTTGTTATGATGTAAAATATTGGGAGTGTCCAATATTTATAAGGTAGAAAAGAAAACCCTAAAAGTTAAGTGTAAATGTAAAGAATTAGGGGAAAAAAATAGTGGAACACTAACTCCTAACACTAATTGCTAACCATAACCTTTATTGCTATCCATTTAATTTAATTATTTAATATATATTTACCTATTTTGGCAAGCATAAATTTACTTAAAATAATATTCATAATGTATGTATATATTCAAGAAAATGAGCTAAAATCTCTTCCCACATATAAAAGTAATTACTTACTATTTTATAGAAATTCAAGAAATAACAGGAATTTATTTAGGACAAAATCTTGTAAAATATAGTTTTCTCAAAACCAAGACTAAACAAGCACCGATAGCATAATATGATCGACACGCTTCATTATACGATTTCGAAGATTTAGGAAAAGTAAGAAAACTAGAAAATTTAAGATTTCCAAAAAAATCCAGAAATTCGGTAAATAAAGGCTACACTAGTGCCATGTTTATCGTATATTGATCATGAATTATCGTTATTGATATTGTTACATGTCTTGGAGAAGGGAAAATGCCTAGTAGGTATGTGGTCACACTTAATTGATATCGTACATATCGTAAATAGTACACATATACCTCACATATGTCGTACCGTATTCTTAGATAATAGCCATATTCGGATGTGTTGTATTATCCCAGCCTGACCACATATTGAACATGGTATTTCAATTGCACATGGTTCTAGTCGTATTTATTGTTGATCATGGTTGTTCTCATAGTTGTTCGTGTTGCAGGTTGCATCGCATGATATTGTCCCTTGTCACATGTCACGTCTTAGAACCAGAATACTAGAGAGCGGGAGACAGACACAGCCAGCTACGTACATTGAAGTGTAACCCACCTCGATGTACGGTCACGGCTGTCTAGGTGCATGAGGGTTTAACTACAAGCTAACAGTCACTTATGGTCAAGAACAAGTCTAGCGTCTCAATCTCAAACAAGCAAGTAAATGTAATAACATGGTAGATCATCAGACATACAAAGTAGGACGTCCCATACATTACATATTCAGATGATCATGAAGCTAGTCATACAAAATGCGAAGACTAGCAAGAGTTTAAGTCATACATGATCAACCCTAGGATTTGTCAATCATGTTACAGTTCTTAGGCAGACATAAATATAAGTTTAACACGAGCTAACACTTGCTCGACAGCTAAACGCCTCAAAAGAATAATTTACAATAGAGTGGGAATGCAAAATAAAACCCACTCGTTGTTAGGGTTGCGTCTAGTGTTCACCATCTGGCTGGAAGGCTAGAAGATCCTCGGGTGCTACTCTGAAATCTGGCCATACAAATCCAGCCGGGTCAGACCCCAGAAAGAGCAAGTGCCACAATGGAGGCTTCACTTAAGAACTAAAACCAGCATATTAGCACATAAAGACATAATGATAACGAAAGACATGAATTAAAGGAAACATTATGATGAACGATAAGATAACTAAAGGACTATTTCAGTAACCAAGTTACAACCCGTAAACCAAACAAGGACCGGGGTTGTAACCCTTTACCTGAACAGAACTTAGTCTCTAACCAATTATCGATAAAGTAAAGTATAACAGTAACGTGCTGAGATAACCATGTACTGGTCTTGCCTAGGCAAGACTAGACTAGACTCCATCCATCAATCACGGCCAAGCAATGATTACTGTCACGACCTGTACCCGTTTTTTTTTAAACGGATACGAGACGTGTCCAAGCCAGCCTACGCCGCAGTGTCGGCGGTAGAACGCTGTCACGGCCATGAAGATCAAAATTACAAATAATGCTCATTCACATAATTAATTTAACTTACAATATTCACAAGTTTTATATTTACAGAAAAATATAAACTTGTACAAATATTTGAATGACTATAACTCCACTATCTAGCTAGTCTCTAGACTTTTTGTCTGCATTTACACCCGGACTCCCCATGCTAAGTGAATCCACGGCTAACTTGAAAAATATTGGTTTCCAGTCAGGAATGGAACGAGCACAATTCACTGAATGCAATTTCAAATAAAGAAAATGACTATACAACAGAGGTTAGACATCAATTACATATTTTTGAAAATAAACAAGAAATACGAAAAACCAATAGCAAATAAATAGACACAAAATACTTTTCCCAACTGTTAGAAGTACCTTTGATATGTGATCAGTCTGGGACACTATACCGTACGGTCTACGAGGTCTACTTGCATAAAAAATAAGCACTGTCTACGAGGTCTACTTGCAGAAAAATAAGCACTGTCTACGATGTCTACTTGCAGAAAAATAAGCACTGTCTACGAGGTCTACTTGCAGAACAATAAGCACTGTCTACGAGGTCTACTGCATGAAAATAAACATTGTCTACGGTCTGATCACACATCCTTGGTACTTCTCATTCCCGACTCAACAATTTATAATAGAATATAAAAATCACATAACCAATGGCCAATCAATAAAATATAGTAAAAATCAATATCGAAATGCAGACAATAAACTGTACTCGTCTGTGGTCCTGTGCTGGTGTAACCGATAATCTGAACCACTCAGAATACCACAATAGTCAAAACTCGTACAACAGTCCCCGAAAGCTGAAATAAACATTACCAATGTTCTTAGAATAGTCAAAATATCTAGGAACGCCTGTCCTTAAGTCTAATTCTGGACACAGGAGCAAAACGATAATTTTGGGTCAAAACGGTGTCGGCCGTTGGACCCGCTTTGCACCGAAAAGCGTGCCATAGTCAACGGTCTCTAAAGTCGTCAAACTATATGTCTACGGATCCAGTTTTCCAATACGAACCCAACCGTATGTCCAGAGTTGGATTCCGGCATGCCGTGCACAAAATCGCCCGTTGAATCGGGCCGTGGTGCCCTCAAAACGACGATTCGATCAACTGTCTCAGAACTGGACCAAACTTGGCATACAGGACCAGAAAAATGATACGGTCCTGCTGGCGAAAGTTTTATCTCGATCTGACGAGCGTGTACAAAGTAATTAGAAAATTTGCACAGAGACCGATACGGTGAATTTCGACGGATACGCATCAAATTCATCGCGCACACGCGACCAATTTGAATTCCGTCAAAGCCCACACGACCGCGAAGCTGTTACGCACCTTTCGATGCTTTCGGTTTGCGACCACGTCACCCGAATTGGCGGGACGCACGTCGTATCGAAGAATTTTTCAATATTTTTAATATTTAGAAAACGGGTTTTTTGCCAATTTGGGAATCCGATTTCTCGACACACGGTCGACAAAATCCGATTCTACAAAAAGGGATTCTAAGCCCTATAGGTTGTCTAGGACTGTCTTCAAATAGTTTTGGAAAACTCCTAATGTCCTGGTCATAATCTATCTTCCAAAACAGGGTTTTCAACTACGGGACTGTTCTGTTTTGAACAGATTTTTGACTCGATTTCTCTCGAGTCTCGGATCAATAGAAATCAAACTATTTAACAGGGATTTAAGAGGATGAATCGTTACCCCGAAGTAGCCCTACAACCTGCGCATGTTGTCACTGCTCTGCTCGGTGCTGCGCGGGTTTTGGCGGCCCTTGCCGGCGGTCCGGCTCTCGTCCGGTGGTCGTGGTTGGCGGCGTGACGGCGCGCCAGGTCGGGGCTGCATTGGTGTTAGGGTTCTTCGTGAGAATCCTCCCGATCTCTCGATTTTATAGGTGTATACGCGCGTGTTACCCAAGCGGATGGGGAACTTAAGGCTCGGCCTGGCTTTGAGTGGGTTGGTTCTGTTAACAGAGATGTAGGGTCGGTTTGGGCCATTTGCATGGGTTAGAGCTGCGGCTGTTGCTGTTCTCTTTGCTTTCATTCCCCTTTTTTTTCTTTTTTCTTTTTTCTTTTTAACTATATATGTATATATATATATATATATATATATATATATATATATACACACACACACATATATTTACCTATAAAATACAATAATATATAATCTATATATTATAATATTTATTTGATAATACTAATAATATAACCAATAAAAATAAAATATTTTTATATAATAATAACCTCAGTAATATTAATAATAATAATAATAATAATAATAATAATAATAAAAATATAATAATAAGAATTTCAATAAATCAATAATGGTATATATACCATTTTGCACAGGCTAATAATCCTGAAATGTACAAAGACCCATTTTATACAAAAGTCACGGAATATCACTAATAATAATATTTATAATATTTAATTACTAGAAAATATTTATTAAATCATTAAAACGAAATATAATATACTCATACCAAGATATGTCAACACATATGTCATTGGACGTACCGCATGACTACATGGGCTTGGGTTGGGTCCTGGTCTAGTCTAGACTAGTTTGGTACAATCGGGTCTTCCACAAGTCAATAAACCTTAATAATAAATAATTAAATTATTTATAGGAGTCAAGTCGCAACATGGCCTAGTTTTCCTAGTTAGGATATCGCTATGGTTCGGCCTTCCCTACCGGGGCTAATACACTAGCCAAAACATGCCATGGCACTATCCGTGCCATGATTTCTGGTTACCTTGTACCCCAAAACTCCACTATGGCTAAGTCATCTATCGTAATAATAAATTAAGTAATTATTTATAAAAATACTAAAAATTACCATTTAATTTAAATAAAAAAATAGAAATATATTAACAAAATTTCGGGAAGAGGGGTTACAAATCTACCCACCTTAAAAATAATTTCGTCCTCGAAATTCTAGTTCATAATTGTTCCTTAAATTCAAAAAGGAGATTTACTATTACACTAATCTCCTAAATTTAATTCCTCAAAGATAGTTTATATCCTCCTCCTAGCCATTTTGTAACTACGAACTCCGAAAACTTCTATCCACCTTTGGACACGCTACTCCATCAGAGCTATGTCACTAAAACTTGTAATCTTCCAACTACTTGCTAAAATTTCTATAAATAGATATCTACTGCTTTTGGCCTCTATAATCCTCTCCTATCTATTAAATAACCCCAAAATTTAACAAGCAACAAATTTATACAAGTAGCTAAGAAATGTTAATAAATTCTAATAAGCATGACCATTCATTGCTCTGAAATAGGAAGGACAGTAAGATAAGGAAGAGTAATCGAGAGCAATATGACGTTTCAGAGCGGTAGAAAGTTTCCAATGATGCAGATAGAGAGAGTGTTTATGAACCTATAGTCTTATTCGCTAGATTGGGTTACTCTAGTCCAATCACTTGCGAAATCGAAGAACCCTTCGTTTCCTAGAGGGGCTTGCAATCCGTGCAATACAGAAGTTCAGTTCTCGAAATTCCCAACAGGTTCCATAATAGAACGAAATTTGAGAAATCAAGATTTGTGATTTCATTCGTGGTTAGTTAAACACAAACAAGGGATATAAATGCAATACAAGATCGTATCACGACTTCTAGGTAGATGGAACAAGGGTTACGAATGTCTTCTTATTCTAAGAGGGGGAGACTACATAATAGGTATAGGGACCTATTTCAAATAGTTCGATTTGTAGTCCAAATATGGTGGTATGCACGAATGGGTATTACTGGGTCTTAATGGGTTCCCCAATTTGGACATCAGTCGTCGGTTGGATGAATCTTGGATTTCAATCTTATATTGACTGGACAAGATCCCTATGATAAGACTATTTCTACTAGGTTAGGATAACCTAGAATAGATTTCACCCAAGTGGTCGAGCTAGTTGCCAGTCTGGTTGGTTAGCTAGGTCCCTAAAGCCCAAAAATGCGTCTTCCGTGACTTTTGTGTTTAAGTAGCACGAGAAGGCACAATTGAGTGGCATACTGGTGACATGTGCATAGTGGCTTCGAGTAGATCACCACCATATATTGGGTCGAATGAATTGAGTCATGGTTGAGTCTCTAATTGTAGTTGGGAAGTTTATCGGTATTATGGTAAGGGTTATAGCTAGTCCTTTTTGTCCTGAAAGTCGTACCCTAAAATAGAGTACAAGGGGACATGTTTGAGTGGGATACGATATACCCAGATGAAGGTGGACTCATCTAGATCTTGTATATGAAATTTGTTGGAAGGTAATAGCTGGTATCGTGCTCCGAATATTAATGACACGGTCGGGGACAAAAATGATCTAGATAGAAAGTGGGAGTCCATGAGACACTAATTATCATCCTAATGGAAGTTAATCTAATCAATCGGCAATCCTTGTATATCCTAAATTTTTAGAAGCCGTACAGTCTACCCACCTTAGAAGCTAGGTCATGGTCTTAGGAATAATGAGGTCGGATGAATTCCAAAATCTAGGTATTGTACTTCGACTCTTGTTAATAAGGAATAAGGCACGGCATAACGGAATACGGTAGATATAAGTCAAGTCAAGGATCGTTCCTCAATAAATAAAAACGAGTGAGTACAATGACACATGATCGATAAAATAGAATGACCTATTCGTCTACAGTTTACAAGAGTTATCGACGGGGTAACCAACTCTAAGGCACATCATAAGAAAAGAATTCTAACAACTGAGTTGCGAATTTCTATTAGGGTCAAACCTGCCAGACTATTGTCACAAGGGTTCTAGTTAAAGCAAGCTTCAAGCAAATAACTAGAGGCTTACGCCATTTGGTTTCCTGAGAATAGATAGTCTCCTAGGTCGGCATTTTGACTAAGGGTAAAACCTTAATCATTCTCAAATTCAGATGGCTAGAAGGACCCAATAGCAGTTTAGGGGTCGAGAAGAGAACGAATAACTCAATCACATGGCTGTCCGATGGTAGCTATACTTGTGCATACAATTATTAAAGCCATGGGGGATACTCTGTATCTCTCTACCAATTATGAGCTTTCGTCCTTCCAAATCAGTGAAAGACAAAAAAACAATAAAGAGTCCAAGGAAGTTGTCACTGATTACAATTACGTGATTCAAAGACGAATGTATAATTCAAGAGGAATTATCAATACAGTAGCGGATGAGATCCTAGAGACATCTACATCTCAATCTACGTGGGATAATCAAAGAGAGAGCGAACCGAGTGCACAACGATTGATCAGACCGTAATACATCGATTCTGATTAGACAATATGTTAGTAGGCGTCCCCACTAAACATATATCTTGAATCAAGCTCGAGAAAAGAGTGAGCTTGCAAAACTAGGCTGTAATAGCGGCGTTGGTTAACATAGTCAAATACAATTATGCGAGATTTTTGAAAGAAGGCACAAGTAGCTCGAGTTTTGTGAGAATCAAACCTTACCCGGTGTTCTTGCTTATACAGTCTTCCTACTATCTTCTTATCCACAAGGACTTGGTCGACTAATGGGTTATGACTTCTAGCTTCTGTATTCTAGGTAAACCTATTAGCGTCAATCAATTTCCTCGTCAATAAGTCACAAGGACTACGAAATGCTAGGTCGGGAGACATGTTATCCAACTTACCAAATTTCCACTAATATTGGCTTTGGATCTTATGGGACATACAGGGCATTTTCCTATCCTCTATAGTATCCTAACTGGTAATCATGTCTGAAGTCATTTCACCGAGAATTATGTCTCGTCCGTATACCCGGGAGATGGTAACCTCTTGGTTCCGTGATTCAAGTACGATATGCTATCAGATACTCTACCTTATCTCGACTCCAGGGAATCTACGATCAAAGAGGACCACTAGCCATAGGTTTAGCAATATTCTATAACCTATATTTTCTTAAACAATTTCAACTTTAGGGGTCGTGTCTCGCCAGTGCGCTGCTGGCTGCAGTGAACCCATAGTCTCCATAATTCAAATAAATGGCGACAGTGCGCTGCTGTCCTGCCATTATGAGTTAACTAACCTTCCTTAAACTATGTCTGTAAAAATTCATGAGCTTCTAGAGATTCAAACAAGTTGACTATGTAATAGGTAAGTATCTATCCGTCACAATCCTTAAAATAAAAGATGAACATGGAGAAAATAACTGAAGACAAACATTCTAACTATTCCATGTGTACTCAAGCCTTTGAGGAAAAACTTGAATCAAAACTAACTCGAGGTTCATATATGGGTAACATAATCAGAAATTATATAAAAATAATAATTCTTAGGCAAAATAGGAATTAAATAGGCAATTCGGACTAAGATATGAGGATGATATCTAAAGAGGCAAGGAGAAGAAATTGAACAATTTATCGTGGTTAGATCATTTATTCTATGAATCCCTGTCTCACCAAGTGAATAATCTATACACATTAAATGGTATCGTCATATCAAGAGGAAACAGTATACCTATGGGGATCTAACAACTATCAAAATTAATAACTCCTCATCAAAATAGCATGGCCTAGACTACCCATTGGTAAATTTGTATAAGGGACTCCTAGTCCTAGTCATTCTCGTAATTTAAATTAATCCTAATTCGTGAATGAGCATTTCCTTGTCGTAGGCTCGCAATAGTACGACTAACTTAAGTACTATCATGAGTTCGCATGATTTGCAAAAACAGACCTGCATGGGCCACCACAAAAACTTGTCACGACCCGCACCCGTTTTTTTTAAAACGGATACGAGACGTGTCCAAGCCAGCCTACGCCGCAGTGTCGGCGGTAGAACGCTGTCACGGCCATGAAGATCAAAATTACAAATAATGCTCATTTATATAATTAATTTAACTTACAATATTCACAAGTTTTACATTTGTAGAAAAATATAAACTTGTACAAATATTTGAATGACTACAAATTTGCTATCTAGCTAGTCTCTAGGCTTTTTGTCTGCATTTACACCCGAACTCCCCATGCTAAGTGAATCCGCGGCTAACCTAAAAAATATTGGTTTCTAGTCAGGAATGGAATGAGCACAATTCACTGAATGCAATTTCAAATAAAGAAAATGACTATACAACAGAGGTTAGACATCAATTACATGTTTTTGAAAATAAACAGGAAATACAAAAAACCAATAGCAAATAAATAGACACAAAATACTTTCCCCAACTGTTAGAAGTACCTTTGATATGTGATCAGTCTGGGACACTATACCGCACGGTCTACGAGGTATACTTGCATGAAAAATAAGCACTGTCTACGAGGTCTACTTGCAGAAAAATAAGCACTGTCCATGAGGTCTACTTGCAAAAAAATAAGCACTGTCTACGAGGTCTACTTGCAGAAAAATAAGCACTGTCTACGAGGTCTACTGCATGAAAATAAACACTGTCTACGGTCGGATCACACATCCTTGGTACTTCTCATTCCCGACTCAATAATTTATAATAGAATATAAAAATAACATAACCAATGGCCAATCAATGAAATATAGTGAAAATTAATATCAAAACGCAGACAATAAACTGTACTCGCCAGTGGTCCTGTGCTGGTGTAACCGATAATCTGAACCACTCAGAATGCCACAATAGTCAAAACTCGTACAACAGTCCCCAAAACCTTAAATAAACATTACTAATGTTCTTAGAATAGTCAAAATAGCTAGGATGGTCTGTCCTTAAGTCCAATTCTGGACACAGGGGCAAAATGGTAATTTTGGGTCAAAACGGCGTCCGTCGTTGGATCCGCTTTGCACCGAAAAGCGTGCCAGAGTTAACGATCTCTAAAGTCATCAAACTATATGTCTACGGATCCAGTTTTCCGATATGAACCCAACCGTATGTCCAGAGTTGGATTTTGGCCGGCCGTGCACAAAATCGCTGGTTGAATCGGACGGTGGGGCCCGCAAAACGGCGATTCGATCAACTATCTCAGAATTGGACCAAACTTGGCATACAGGACCAGAAAAATGATACGGTCCTGCTGGCGCAAGTTTCATCTCGATCTGACAAGCGTGCACAAAATAATTAGGAAATTTACACAGAGGTCGATACGGTGAATTTCGACGGATACGCATCAAATTCGTCGCGCACACGCGACCAATTTGAATTTCGTCAAAGCTCACACGACCACGAAGCTGTTATGCACCTTTCGATGCTTTCGGTTCGCGACCACGTCGCCCGGATTGGCGAAACGCACGTCGTATCGAAGAATTTTTTAATATTTTTAATATTTTGAAAACAGATTTTTTCGCCAATTTGGGAATCCAATTTCTCGACGCACAGTCGAAGAAATCCGATTCTACAAAATGGGATTCCAAGCCCTGTAGGTTGTCTAGGCCTGTCTTCAAATAGTTTTGGAAAACTCCTAATGTCCTGGTCATAATCTATCTTCCAAAACAGGATTTTTAGCTACGGGACTGTTCTGTTTGAACAGATTTTCGATGATTTTTGACTCGATTTCTCTTGAGTCTCGGATCACTAGAAATCAAACTATTTAACAGGGATTTAAGAGGGTTATATCAAATTCATACCAGATCGAACGGCTCGCGAAACGGTCCCCTGGAGGCGATGAATCGTTACCCCGAAGTAGCCCTACAACCTGCGCATGCTGTCTCTGCTCTGCTCGGTGCTGCACGGGTTTTGGCGGCCCTGGCCGGTGCTCCGGCGCTCGTCCGTTGGTCGTGGTTGGCGGCGTGACGGCGCGCCATGTCGGGGCTGCATTGGTGTTAGGGTTCTTCGTAAGAATCCTCCCGATCTATCGGTTTTATAGGTGTATACGCGCGTGTTACTCGAGCGGATGGGGAACTTAAGGCTCGGCCTGGATTTGAGTGGGTTGGCTCTGTTAACAGAGATGTAGGGTCGGTTTGGGCCATTTGCATGGGTTAGAGCTGCGGCTGTTGCTGTTCTCTTTGCTTTCATTCCCCCCTTTTTTTTACTATATGCATATATGTATATACATATATTTATACATATATATCTATATATATGTATATACACACACATATATTTACCTATAAAATACAATAATATATAATCTATATATTATAACATTTATTTGATAATACTAATAATATAACCAATAAAAATAAAATATTCTTATATAATAATAACCTCAGTAATATTGATAATAATAATAATAATAATAATAATAAATATAATAATAAGAATTTCAATAAATCAATAATGGTATATATACCATTTTGTACAGGCTAATAATTCCGAAATGTACAAAGATCCATTTTATAAAAAAGTCACTGAATATCACTAATAATAATATTTATAATATTTAATTACTAGAAAATATTCATTAAATCATTAAAACGAAATACAATATACTCATACCAAGATATGTCAACACGTATGTCATTGGACGTACCGCATGACTACATGGGCTTGGGTTGGGTCCTGGTCCAGTCCAGACTGGTTTGGTACAACCGAGTCTTCCACAAGTCAATAAACCTTAATAATAAATAATTAAATTATTTATAGGAGTCAAGTCGCAACATGGCCTGGTTTTTCCAAGTTAGGATATCGCTATGATTCGGCTTTCCCTATCGGGGCTAATACACTAGCCAAAACACGCCATGGCACTATCCGTGCCATGATTTCTAGTTACCTTGTACCCCAAAACTCCCTATGGCTAAGCCATCTATCGTAATAATTAAGTAATTATTTATAAAAATACTAAAAATCACCATTTAATTTAAATAAAAAAATAAAAATATATTAACAAAATTTCGGGAAGAGGGGTTACAATTACGTCTTAATACTTTAACTAACTAGGGTTTTCACAAGCTTAGTTACTAACAAGATGCATCGAGATATTCCAACAACCACAAGCCCTGCAGACTTAATCCAGGTTATCCAGTCGCAAGTTAAGAGAGTTGATTAGGTGACTTGGGGTGCAACACATGACATTATGCTTAAAATGTGCCCTACTCGACGGTAGGCTACAAGTCCAATTAGAGCGCCCAGATAACGGAACTGCTTGTAGCTGGAAAATCTCTTCATGGACTACTTGATCAATCTAGTCATTATCCTAGTCAGATTCAGTATGAATCCCTGACCGTGGTAACCAGGAATCCATGTCCTAGATATGATGTAAGACGAGACATGTAGCTTATACAAGCACAACCATCCACGGTGTCAAGACAAGAGTTACTTAGCGAGTCAAGATAGTCGTCGCAACAGCATATCAAGATTTATCATGTTAGGTTACTTATCAAGATTTTTTGTCAGGAGTGCGCCACAACGGACCACCATCAAGAATTATCATATCAAGTTACTTGTCAAGAGTGCACCACAACGGGTCACTATCGAGAGTTATCATGTAAAGTCATTTTGTCATGTCGTGTTCATGTAAGTGCACCACGACGGCCACTATCAAGAAGTTGTTAGAGAGTGTACGTGTCATACCAAGATCGTGTTTAGAGCTCAGAGTACATGTGCAACATGAAAAATAACCTAATAGGACTTAGTCAAGTAAAGACTACAACAAAGTCACAATTTACACTAAGGACCATGGGGACAAATACGGACATTTGCAAGGGATGGCACAAAGGGTCAATGGGGTGTCATGAAGAGCATGCACCCAAAATGCATGTGCTGAGAGTGGCATACGCCCAAGGCTATGCGCCCACCTGTATGCGCCTAGGACTAAACACATCACGTAGGGCATATGTTATGGAAGGAATGCACAAGAGAGTGTATGTGCCCATGGCCTATGTGTCACGACCCGCACCCGCTTTCTGGGATACGAATGCGTGTCCAAGTCAGCCTACGCCGCAGCGTCGACGGTAGAACGCTGTATAGCCACAATGCTCAAAATCACAAAAATGCTCACTCACAAAATTAATTTAACTTACAATATTCAAAAGTTTTACATTTTGTAGAAAAAATATAAACTCTTACACATATTGAAATAATTACAACTCATCTATCTACCTACTCTCTAGGTTTTCGTCTGCAATTACACCGCAACTCCCAATGCTAAGTGAAGCCACAACTAACCTGAAAAATATTGTTTCAGTCAGGAATGGAACGAGTTCAATTCACTGAATGCAGTTTCAATAATTGAAAATGACTATACAACAGAGGTTAGCCTTTAAATATATGATTTGAAAAATAAACACAGAAAGACAAAATAAAACTAAACAAAGATAAACAGTAAATAAACACAAAGACAATACTCACCGACTGACTGAAGTACCTTTGGTATGTGATCGGTCTCGGGACAATTACACGACACTGTCTACAATATCTACACTGTATAAAGTACTTGGTCTATACTGTATAATGTATACGGTCTACACTGTATAAAGCAATAATGAAACATGCCTACACTGTATAAAGCAATAATGAAACACTGTCTACATGGTATATACAATAATAAATCACGCTCTACACTGTATACAATGTATAAGGTCAGATTACACATCCTTGGTACTTTACCTCCCCGACACGACAAAATATAACAAACATAAAAGACGGAAATCACATGTCTATTGACTAACAATGAGGTATAGTAAAGCTTAATATTGAAATCAAACAATAAACTGTACTTGCATGTGGTCCTTTGATGGTGAAACCGATAATCCGAATCATTCAATGTGCCACAATAGTCAAAACTCGTACAACAGTCTTCGTATGCTGAAATAGACATTACCAATTTTCTCAGAATAGTCAAAATAGGTAGAATTATCTGTCCTTAAGTCCAATTCTGGATACAGGAGCAAAATGGTAATTTCGGATCAAAATGGTGTCCGCCGTTGGACTCGCTTTACACCGAAAAGTATGCCAGAGTCAATGGTCTCTAAAGTCATCAAACTACATGTCTACGAATTCGTTTTGATGATACGAACCCAACCGTATGTCCAAAGTTATTCCGAGGCCGTCCACAAAATCGCCCGTTGAATCGGACCGTAGGGCCCGCAAAACGGCGATCCGATCAACTGTCTCAGAATTGGACCAAACTTGGCATACAAGACCAAAAAAATGATACGGTCCTGTTGGCGCAAGTTTCGTCTCGATCTGACGAACGTGCACAAAGTAATTAGAAAATTTGCACAGAGGCCGATACGGTAAATTTCGACGGATACGCATCAAATTCGTCGCACACACGCAACCAATTTGAATTCCGTCAAAGCCCACACGTTCGTGAAGCCATTACGAACCTTTCGATGCTTTCGGTTCACGACCATGTCGCCCGGATTGGCGGGACGTACGTCATATCGAAGGTTTTTGTGTTTTCAGAAAACAGTTTTTCCGTCAACTTAGGAAAGCAATTTCTCGACACGTAGTCGATGAAATCAAATTCTGTAAGTTGGGTTGCAGAGCCCTATAGGTTGTCCTTCTCTGTCTTTAATTGGTTCTCAAAATATCCTAATGGTTTGTCCAAAATCAACCTTCCAAAACAAGGTTTGAGACTAGTGTTCTGTCCTGTTTCCAAACAGGTTTTCGATGAATTTCAACTCGATTTCTCTCGAGTTTTAGTTACTAGAATTTAAACTAATTAACAAGGATTAAAGAGGGTTATATCTAGATCATACCAGAGTTTACGGGACTTAAAACGATCGAACGATCGTTGAGATATCGCAATCCGAAGTTGGCTCCTCGCCCTACAACTGCTGCTGTTGATGTGGCTCGGTTTGTCCGGCCTTGGCGGCGCTCCGGCGATACCAGGCGACGACAGGCGGCCATATGTGGTCGGGCACGCGTGCAGGACGTTCGTGAGGTCGGGGAAAAGTTAGAGTTAGGGTTTTCGTATAATCCTCTCGATCTCTCTCTATATTAATACTCGCGCGGGGTTCGTTATGCGCGTTCAGAGGGCTGGGATTTACCTCTCGGATCTGGGGATGCTTGGCCCGTGTGGCTGGGCTGGGTTTTGGGTTTTATTGCTTTTGTTTTTTTTATTAGTTGGTTTTAGCTTTGAGATACTTCTAAGGAAACATTAGGCCATGGACCTGTTCATTTGGACGCCAGAGAAATATGTAAAAAGTGCTTTATGCTTATTTACTATCCATTCTTCAGCTTTGGGACATCTACGTGAGTTGGCATGATGCCAATGCCTTTCCATTGGACTTTAGGTCATTTATGTCTTGGTCTGAAGGCCTGAGTTTCAACCCATAGGACTTAACCTCCTGAACCTTCAACATAACTCTTAAGAGTTTCCAATTTCATCAGACGTGCCATTTTAAGTGGACTTTCTCAATAGAAAATACTGATGCACAAAACCCAGGGGTTTTGCGTGGCTCTGATGTGCAGGTATGAAGCCTGAATTGTTCAGCAAACATTTCAAACTGTAAGCTTACCAAAACTAAATTCAATAGCATGAAACATATGCCATATTATGGGATCTGACATCAGAAGAACCCAGATAATCCATACTTTCTGTCACTACCACATTTTAGCTTGAGGGTATTTTAGTCATTTTATGAATTTTGAATTTATTTTGATTATTGAAATGGTGATTGTTATTTTGACTTTGGCTATTTGAGACTTTGGAGACTATCTAGATGTTGACTCTAGCTATGGTGACTTGATTAGCATGGTGGGACCCTAGTCTAACTTAAGTCAACCCAAGTTTAGTCATTTAGAATCAAGTTTGAAATAGAATAAAGACTAGGTTCAATGACTTGTGACTTATGAATTGATTTC
>JANAVB010043661.1:0-42153 GCA_029216955.1 Iris pallida
AGCTTGTGTTTTACTAGCCACCTACCAGATATTGTGGCATATATCTATTCATTATGACCGAGCTAGTGACTGCCCTATAGGAGCGTTGAACTGTTATATTATACTTCTACTAACCCGGTAGCAACCTAAGATGGGCGCTATGGACTTTTATTGAGTTATTATATGAGGTCTGACCAGTTCTTCTTAATATTGCACGATTGACAATTCCTTATATTACATCTTAACTAGGATAACACAGTAATCAACATAGTAAGTTGTAAGCATGGAGTGGTCGTAATTCATATCAAAGTGTATGATATTTGTTGCTTTCTAGCTAGCGGTACGTAACGTTGTCCCGATATAGTGCTTTACTTCTTATCCTTGTTTGGTGTAGGGTGGATTATTGTCCCGATGATAGACTACATATTCCAGTTTGTAATACATGCATTAGTGGTTATTAGGTTGACTGTGATTGTTTATTGGTCCTTGCATATATTAGATACTTTATTGTCCACCGTATGTTCTGTAAATGTGTGTTGGTACCACACACTTCTCTACCATGTTTATTATTATTCATTTCTTTTATTTGTTAGATATGCTATTTTTCTATTATTTTCTTGTTGTTTTTCTTCGCTCGTTATTGAGCCTTTCTGGTACTTGCTACGGTTGGCCTGACCAACCTTAGATTGTTTATAAATTTTAGCAATCGATCCTGTTTATCTTCCAGACTTGACCTGATGATGCTTTACATTTCTATATTATATTGTAAATGTGTGGGAAGGTATTATATTATGTCATTTCATACTATAGACTCCATGATTATCATATGAGTATTTTGGTCATTTGGCCCTACCAACTTTCCATATGTTTATCACTCTTACTACTTCTTTCATTGATATTTCTTGTCGATGTGAGATCAGATTAGGGCATAAATTGTTTACATGCTAGGTACCCAACATTACAAACAACCGTATACTGCAGTACGGGGTACTAGTGTACTTTGTATTGCGTAGTTGGCATATGTCCGTCCTTGCTCTCCAGTGTTCTTATTCTGGGGCATGACATCTGCTTAGGCAGTGTACGATTGATTAATCCTTTTGTTGCATAATAGCTGGAATAACCTATATATTAATATAGCAACATCTAGGAACTGTTTGGTCGCTCTTTTATACCATTGTTTGTATACTATATTGTCTGACAATAGTCTTGATGACATACGCTGTCTCGATATAGTACTTTATCCCTTGTCCTTGTTTGGTTTATGGGTGGATTACTACCTCAACGATAGACTATGGATCTAGGCTAAGTCGTAAGTACCTATGTATTGTTTACTAATTAGGTTTTCTGCAATATTTACTTGTGCTTTCTTGTGTTACTTGCTATTAGGGGTTGACCCTTCTGGTTATGTTTTCCAGATTTAGTATTTGAGCCGAGGATCTACCACCATTCCCATATATAGTATATACCAGGAGGATGACCGTCGAGGGACTTGAGTGGGTTTTTTCTCCACCCCTCTATTATTTTTTATTCTTTTGAGACATTTAGCTGCTAGACACCTGTTTAGCCCATTATTTTGGGAGTCTGTTCCCCAGTTATTTGGACAACATGATTGTATATATTCGAATATAGTTGATGATGTGTCATATTTGACTTAATATTGTGCTAGCTTTCTATTTTGTATAAGTAGTTTCATGATTATTGTGATAGAGTGTTGAGAAAGTCTTACTGTTGTATT
Source organism: Iris pallida (assembly GCA_029216955.1). Taxonomy (NCBI): domain Eukaryota; kingdom Viridiplantae; phylum Streptophyta; class Magnoliopsida; order Asparagales; family Iridaceae; genus Iris; species Iris pallida. Next base: position 1,715 of record JANAVB010043661.1, read on the forward strand.
TTATATGTTCTATATTTTTGCTTCTTGCTTGATTGAGACATAATATATTCAGTGAGATCATAGTAAGACTTGCATTGTAGTATATACCCCTTCTTAGGTATATGCATGATCGTATTACGGGATACAAGGGTATACCATAGTGCTTAGCTGGCCAAGTCATACCCCCATTCTCCGTATTCAGGTATTGGGGCGTGAAAAGTTTATAGAGATATTGGCTACTGCGATAACGATTAATGGCTACGATGACTAATGGTTACTCGTGATATACTGCCACCACATGACTCAACTTGTCAAGTTTGTCAACCCCAGTAATGACGAGATGACTTCAAATAATTCTGAATGTTCTAATGATTTACTAGGACGACGAGGATGATGTTGTTGACAAATAAAAGTGGATGATGGTGATAATGAAGACGTTGATGGAATGATAGCGAGCGAAGATGATAATAATGAAGGATCGAATTTCTTCCCCTCAATGAGATAACTCTAACTATGTCGGATGATCTACAAAGACGAGGATGACAATGACTCGTAAAAAATTTGGTGGCATGAATATCGGTAGTGGAAGATGATACTATGGAGGTTAGTTGTAGTGAACAATGATGGAGCAATCAAAACCATCAAAATATTGATCAATAGATCTCACCTATATGGCTAAACTTACCAAACAACACAGATCGAAATTATGCCAAAATTTTGGATTTCTAAAATAGAAATGCTTTTTTGCCCACGCTGGGGGTGACCATGCACGTGCTCGCACTGATGTGTCACCCCTATGCCTCCCGCACCCTTCGGGGTCCACCCCAAAAATTCTGCACCCCCTCTAATAGAGGGGCAACAAGTGACCGTGGGCCAGGACTGTGGTCTAAACATGCGGGCAACATAACATTGTCCTTTCTAAAATGCATACGCTCGTCCAGATTCAAAATTCTGTCAAAAATTTGCTCAAATTGTTCTTATAAATAATATTTTATTGTCCAACGATCATTGTGTTAGATTTTTCTTCACTTTTCTTTGTTAAAATCTGCAAGAAAAAAATTTAAATTAAAGGTTACCGGCCTCCGGGGAAGTCGTGCATGTAGCACTACCCTAAGAGTTAATCCAGGTCTATGTGCAGACTTTGTCCGAATGCTCCTAGTAGTAAAATCTCTGCTCTACCAAAATCTCCTTGCCGCACACGACATAGGAAGAGAGTGACCCTCAACTTAGCTCGCCCAGAGCAACAACAAAAAAGAACATCAGCATTTTGGAGAAGATGAGATTTTGTACGAAATTTTTTCAATGTGAGACGAAGGAAAAGGATAGGATAATATAGGCATATTTCCAACATTTGTAACGGCTAGGAATAATGATCAATAAAGTTTAATGTTACAAACTAATAACAAATATAAAAATGTGATACGTTGAACCTAGACAAATTAATGTGTCCAAACGTTACAATTTTAAAAGATTTGTAACGGTCAAAAAATTAATAGAGGAACACAAAGATTTTGGGTCTCAGCCCGAACCCGAAGAGGAAATCGAATCGACATTCGGTGCCCGCAGATGTGGGTCCGCACCCGCACCCATTACGCGCCGAACCGAACCAAGCCGAGCTGGGCCGGGTGACGGCGGTGGCGCACACATGTGGCCCATGGGGCTCCCACACAACACTTCAATGAAACAATTGAGAGTAAAGCAATATAAACAATCATAAGTCCACACATCTATCCGATGTGGGACTATAGGGAAAATTGGACTTGAGCTTTTGCTCAAAAGTTGCAAGTGCAGCCAACACATTGATGATCTTGCATGATCCAATGATGATTATGACTTCAACCAACAACAAAGATGAAGGAAGATAATTTTGATATGATGAAAGATCTAAGTTTGATTTTGTTTTTTTTATTTGCTTACAACTTCATCAAAGAAAATCTTTTCTTTTTCTTTTTTTCTTTTTTCTTCATTTTCCACCTTTTTCCTATGTTTGGAGTAGAACGATGACAACAACTTCAACGAACAAAAGTACATCCGAAGAGGGTACCAACTCGAACTTTCCTTCATGAACATCGATATGCTCTGATACCATATATAGATTCATGATATGATAGGCATAGAGATATAGAGGTAATATAAGAATATGGTAAAAACCCACAAATAATGTAGAAACATTAGATAACCAGACACTCCACTATTAGGGATTTAATCTTATTTATACTAGATGAATAATTATAATAAAAGACTAAAACAACCTTAGGAACTCTGTAAAATAATAAAATTTACCAAATAAATATTTGGTTAATCTCCTAATTACTTGGTGTCCAAGTATAAAATCTTTAAATCTATGAACCTCAGATCTCAGTCGGTTCACTTCTTAATTCTTTTACTGAGATGAATATTAGTATATTTGTGAATTATATTTAAATTTGCAGTGTACGAGACTTTGCCTCTCAATAACCTAACATTGTCTCACTTATTAGATTTAATAACCACTTTGTCATCTTTAAGCTAGCAAAAGAGCAATTAAAGCTATTAGTAACGAGACTTTTGTTTCATTTTTAGTTTGGTAAAAATATATTTAGAGGTTTTCAACATGATGTGACAATACAAAATATTAAAGAAGCTAAACAACACAATATTGTTGGAGTGGGAGGGTTCCCAACCTATATGGAGAAGACCCCAGAGTGAGACAAGCGTCGTCTGTGTGTCAGAGAAGCTCGGGAGGTGACGAGGCCATTCGGAGACGAAGAAGAAGCTCGGGAGCTACCAGAGACCATTCTAGAACAGGGGAGGCAGAGTTCTGGCCGAACTCTGCCCCTTAGTTCCAAACTGTTCTGGAACCAAAACACAGAGTTCTGGTCGAACTCTGTGTCGTCGGACTGAGGCTAATTTTAGGGTGATTTAATCACCGTTGGATCGTATCTTACAGTCCAGGTTTTGTTGCAGGATTAGAGTTTACATATAGTTTTTCCTAACCCTATGTTAGAAATTAATGTACCCTGTCGATTCATGAGATGAACAACATAATAAAATTACGGAAGCGTACCTAAATCCATTGCTAGACTTGATGGATCTTGAAGCGAACGTCTCTTTTTTTGGGGTTTGATCTTTAACTTGCTACGACCCTTAATGACAAAGGTGAATCTGAATCCTTTGTCCCTCACTTTCTGTTGATGGAGATGTAGAAGAGAAAAAGAGAAAACCATCTCTTTGGTGGCCGTATGAGTTGGGGACCATAACCCTAATGAATACACACATATATACATAGTGTGTTGTGATGTTTCTAATTTGGCCCCTCATCAAATTAGAATTATCTCCGGTATCTACACATTAATTCCATGACAATTATACCCTTAAGCCAATTTCCAAATAGACCATTTTAATTTGGCTTAATTATTTAGATAGCCCAAACACAATTAATTTTACATGTGTGGCCCCTTAATTATTGAATAATTCCAACAATCTCCCATTGGGCCACATATGTAACCTTATAATTGTGTTAACCTTAGTGAGCTCATAAATTGCTATCTTAATTATTAGGTATATCCGGACAATCTCGTCCATTAACCATATCAACATAGGATCAAAGCGGCATTCGTCACATATAGCGTAACTAAACCATCAATGGTCACATATACCAATATAGCTAAATGACATAGATCAATCATGGATGCGTAGCATAGAAATTACACGCAATGTGATCAATACATGTCTATTTCCAACTGGTCCTCCTTAACTTTAATAAGATCAATACTTTAACATAATAAAAACAGAATGAACTGAATTTCCATATATCTGATCAGATAAATATCCAAAAATACTTTAATACATAAATGTGTCCAAAACCAAATAGCACCAAAATACATAAAATACAAACTCCCACTAAACTGACATATCATCAAATGAGATAACACCCATATGAGCAGTGTGCTCATGAAAGACCTTGGGTGGTAACCCTTTTGTGAGAGGATCCGCTAACATGGAGTTTGTCCCAATGTGCTCTATGGACACTTCACCATTCTGAATTCTCTCTTCACAAGTCGAAACTTTATGTCAATATGCTTTGACTTATATGAGCTCTGTTGTTATTAGAATATAGTACTGCTGATTTATTGTCACAATATAACTTAAGTGGTCTTTTAATACCCTCCAGAATGTGCAGCCCAGTGACAAAATTTCGCAACCATATTCCATGATTAAATGCCTCAAAATATGCTATAAACTCTGCTGCCATAGTGGACGAAGCTATGAGTGTTTGTTTGACACTCTTCCAAGATATAGCTCCTCCAGCTAACATGTAAACATAACCTGAGTGGATCTCTGCTGTCTTGGCATCCAGCAAAATCGGAGTCGGAATACCCTATGATCTCCAGCTGGTCCGATCTCCTATAAGTGAGCATGTAATCCGTTGTTCTCTGTAAGTATTCATGACCCGTTTGGCTGCTTTCCAATGATCCATCCAGGGTTACTTAAATATTTGCCTAGAATTCCAACTATATACGCAAAATGGACGGGTATATACCTGAGCATACATTAGACTCCCCACAGCTGATGAATAGGGGATCAATTGCATTTCCTTAATTTCAAGGCTATTTTTAGGGCACTGATTGAGACTGAACTTGTCTCCTTTAGCGACTGGGGTGTCACTTGGTTTGCATCCTTGTATGCCAAATCTTTTAAGCACTTTATCGACATAGCTCTTTTGTGATAATCCAAGAATACCTCAAAAACGATCTCGATGTATTTGAATTCCTAATACAAAAGAGGCGTCACCAAGATCTTTATCTCAAAGTTATTTGATAGAAATTTCTTAGTGCACAATATGCCTATATCATTTGTGGCAAGCAGTATGTCATCAACATACAAAACCAGAAAAATAATTTTACTCCCACTGAATTTGTGATACACACAATCTTCAACAACGTTAACCACAAAACCAAACGAGATAACAACTTGGTGAAATTTATAGTACCACTGACGAGAAGCTTGCTTGAGTCCATAAATGGATTTTGTCAATTTACAAACCATATTCTTTGGATCTTCGACATAAAGTTTTCTGGCTGCAACATATAAATAGTTTCGTCAATTACCATTGAGAAACGCCGTTTTGACATCCATTTGATGTAACTCAAGATCAAAATGTGCAACAAGTGCCATGATTGTTCTAAAAGAGTCTTTCAAAGAAACGGAGAGAAAGTCTCTTTAAAATCAATCCCTTCTTTTTAGTAAAGCCTTTAGCTACAAGACGTGCTTTATACTTATCCACATTACCCTTCGAATCCTTCTTGGTTTTAAATATCCATTTATAACCAATGGGCTTCACATCTTTTGGTAATGGGACAAGTTCCAAAACTTTATTGTCTTGCATGGATTTATACTCCTCATTCATTGCATCAATCCATGTCAATCCCTTGACCAAATTTTTTTTCCTATTTATTAAATTCCTTATTGTCTCATATACATATTTGTCATGTTTTATATTTGGTTTTATTTGAAACACCAACACAGGGACCAAAAGAAAATACAAAATTGCAGGGACCTAATTGAATAAGTTGAGATTTAAATTCTCAACTGCCATTTAAACCGAACTCACCAAAACCTGCTATTTGAATTCAGTTTAAATTCAAACTAAACACAGATAGGATCAAATCTCTTTCTCTTTACCCCTCAGAGATTTGATCGATCAATCAGTGCTTATATATGAGAGATGGAAGTCATTCCCCATCCTTCCCCGCAAACCCTAACCTTTCCTGCACCCGGAGTCCTAGGAGGCTGCTGCTCAAGCTAGGGAGTTAGCATTGGTAGCTTTCAAAATTCTTAACAGGTAATTCCTCACCCATCAATCAGTTGTCTAATTCTTGATTAATGATGGAGTTCGTTTCTGTAAAACAAGGGTAGTCTATATTTGTGATAATTCCTATGAGCACTCGTGTATCAGTGATCACCCAAGTGTACCCAGGTTCGAGTACAGAGGTTAAGGATTATTAGGGAAAGTATATGGTGAGATGGATTTTCAGGACCAAACATGTCCCTAGATGGTGAAACCACGATTTCGTATCCAGGGCCCTACCAAGCTCCTACAGGACACCTGGGTAATGGGTCGTGGCTGTTCAGGACATAAGACAATGACTGAAGGTTTGAATTACATTCAAATGAGTCTTTAACTTCAAACATTATACAGGGGTAATGGCCTGGGTTCAACTATTGTATATTTTGATTTCATTCCCTTCGTTAGTACTGAGATGTTTCAGTCCCATATATCCTTAAGTGTTAGTCCATACCTCCATATGCAGATTGCATTAGTATCAGCCCATGGATCATGTGTATCTGTCACACTTGTTTTAGCAAACTCCTGTTATGTAATGTTTTCAATAGCAGTCCCTTGGGATACATTTTTCTAGATAAATTTGGGATACCTTCATGATCTGTGTCACTGACGCTCGTTCTTTATTGCTAAATTTGGTGATCCCAATCATTTGTTGAAATCTTGTTATAGACCTGCTTTAACAAGGATACTTCCAATAACAGTTTTTGGGAGGAAATGAGATTTCATGTCAGTTTAGGTCTCCACATCTCCATTTTGCTTAAACTATGACTTTGTAGTTTGTACCACCATTCGTCTGAACCTTGACTTTGTAGGTCACCACAATTGTCTCTCTGTTACTTCATGACTTGTGACTAATACATCGACCCAAGTTCTAATTTGAAACTTACCACACCAAATTGGTGAAGTAACTGAGCTAACAATAACATAGACAAGTGGCCTAAACATTTCATGAACCCTTATCATGACCCAGGATATACTGTGTTCCAGGTTACTATGGTCCAGAGTGTTAATTGCAGGTATAGAGACCTGTACAGGGCATACCAGAACATAAAGGGTCTGTTTAGGCCAACTAGCGGTGTGTGTGTCAGGTACTTGGATGTGTCAATTTTTTTTAGACCTTTCCTTTGTTACCCATGTGATATGGATATATGAACCTGGTACCCATCAATACTGCTATTCGAGCCTTATTTACATCCAATGGATGTTGGTAGGTGAATTTCCCTTGTATACGAATAGAAAACTAGGAGTAGAGCCACATTGTATCAGACATAGGCACAGGCAAGACTGTTTCTTAATACCATTATTCGACTTACAGGGATACTGCTCACTGAATATGGCTAACCTTGAACTCGACCATTGATTTGATTTCTTTGGCTATCTTGTATATATAGGAAGATCAGTAGTGTAGTGATCTTATAGATTTCTATTGTTGATTTTGTTGGATTTAATTTGGAAGTTCATAATTGTATTTTGTCTTCCACATTCTCTAAATCCTGATTTGCTGTTAGAGTCAGGTAGTAGTAGCCGTTGAAGTTCAAATGTATGCCAGCCTGGTTTGTAAAATTCTTGATGTTGGCAGGTTTTCTATTTGAATTATTTGCACCATTGTTTGTGTGGGTGAGCCTTGGTTCAGAGAATCTCAAATGGAATATTAGTTGTGGCAGGTTGAGCATTCAAGCAATGCTGAGCTAAGTTGCTCGATTTTGCGTGTTACAGGAAAGAGCACATAAGTTATTGAATGCTGAGTTAAACTGAATGTGTTGGGTGTTTATATGCCGAAACTTGCTTTAGTTTTTTTATCCGGTAGTAGATAGAGTTTGGGGTTATGGTGTTAGTATTTAATGTTGCACCTGTATTTTATTATAGGAGAGTAATTAGGAAAATGGTTTGTGCCATAGTGATTAGTAAGGAGAAATTAATATGACAACACATAAAGGACTCATCCACCAGTCATGCACAGGAAAGGGTATACATATCTTATGTATATGTTGTAGGTAATGGACACTACTACCTATTAGTTAAGTAGATGCCTAGCCTAGGTAGTTAGAGCAAGGTCCCAATGCCCTAAAATCTAGACGCAAGGTGGTATTAAGAAAACCTCTATACCTAGTTAAGAGTAAAACCAAGATTTCTTACAAAAAAAAAGAGTAGATAGGCTATTTCCTGTTCTTAGTTTGTGAATTGATCATTATAAATTATTAAACAGGCTACTTGGACTTGATACGGATTTTGACCCGTGCCAGCAGCTCAAGACCTAAGGCAAGTATACCTTGCCTTTCTACACAGCTTTGTTTATATGCACTGTCTTTTATTATTATCCAATTTTTTTTATATTGTTGCCATGTATCTTTTATATCCTGTTTTTATACTTGTATCATTGCTATATAGACCGTGTTCACAGTTAATTTGTATCTTATTGGACGTATTCATTGAGCCTTGATCGAGTCGTGTCGTGAGTCGTGAACCGAACTGCTTTTTCCTCCGTGTCTTGAAAACCTTGAAGCTAACATGCGAGTCCACACTAGGGGCAAGGGTTAGTAGTTATCCGTGTCTTAAGCTAACCTGCGAGTCCACACTAGGGATGAGGGTTAGTAGTATATGGTTTACGCCTGCGAGTCCACACTAGGGGCGAGGGTGATGCTAGCCTGCGAGTCCACACTAGGGACGAGGGCTAGTAGTATATGGTTTACGCCTACGAGTCCATACTAGGGGCGAGGGTGATGCTAACCTGCGAGTCCACACTAGGGACGAGGGTTTGAGTAGTCGATTTGGTTATCCGTCTTGACATGAGTTCTCACGTCCTTGTTCAGCAGTTCATTTTCATGTAGACAGTGTATAGATTCGTATTTTATCATTGCTCAGTTTTACTTGTTTATTATGTATTTTTCTCCATGCATAATAAACTGTTAGAAAGGCTCGTTTTTATGTATCTTGCTAGTCCTCTAAGGACCTGATGATCTCTTCATGTTAGCCGAGGTTGAGTCGGGAGCAGACGAGAGGGTTTAAGCCAGCATCAGATCGCAGTGCTTGCAGTTGAGGTGGTCTAGATTAGCAGTTTTTACAGTTAGTTACTTCATGTATTCTCTTTTCTTCCGTCTATTGGTAGTGGATTTGTGTCCACCGGACGTGACATTGATTTTGGATACATTCAGTTTATATTCATTATTGCTTAGTCTCATGGATATTTACTGATCTTGTTTGTGTCTTGATTATTATGTGGATGAGATATAGATTTCCCCGTGATTATAGATTCAGTGACTTGTGAGTTATAGACAGCGTTCTACCGCCGACACTGCGGCGTAGGCTGGGCTTGGACACGTCTTGTATCGAAAAGCGGGTGCGGGTCGTGACAAGTTTTTTTGGTGGCCCATGCAGGTCTACGTTAATCACTTCGGTTACGTCACTGTACCGTCGTGAGCCTACGAATAAGATTAGACACTTAGAATCTCATCCACATGTCTTGACTCCTTGTTAATCCTTAATCCTTGATTTCATTAAATCCTTGACTAGCATCTTGCTTGAAAATCTCTTCAACGGCTAAAGTGTTTGCTCTTGTTACAGTCAAGATAAACTCTCAAGACTGGAACAACGCTGAACTGAACACTCCACCGACTACAGGAGGCTTTTTCACGTACATGACCCCGCCAACACAAGGAAGCCAGCTCACTCATATGGGCAATCCGCCGCAGCCGTAATTCTCGAGATTCCGCAGAGACGACATTCCACCACCTCCGCAGTTTCCTTCGCAGACTCCACCACCAGTACCTGGTCTGCAACCAGTATCTTTTCTACTACCAGGGGTTCCACGTCTGGTACCAGCCATGCACCCAGCACCAGCAATACATCCATTATTTGCCATGCATCCACCACCGACGATGTATCCAGCCTCGATGATGTATCCAGCACATGCTCTACCCCCGCCACCGGCGCTGGACAGCCTCACCCTCCTGGGAATTTTCTAGCAACAGGCCAACATCTTTCGCGATATCCTGCGAGAGGCTCTTCAGATTAGAGATGCTCCGCGACAGCGCCCGGGGAATCCCAAGCACTTCATGGACTTTAGGCCCATGCCGTTCCATGGGACAGAGGGGATCGTCTACGCTGATGAATGGCTGGAGAACGTGGGGATTCTGAAGATGGCTCGAGTCCCAGAAGATCTGAAGATCGAGTCAGTCAGTGGACACCTTTTCGACATCGCGCGGACATAGTACCAAGGCGAACCCCAATTTTCTGCTCCAGACGTGACTTGGGAGGAATTCAAGCGACTGATCAAGAGGAAATTCTATCCATACGTAGCACGGGAGGCGTTGGTGAGTCAGTTCGAGCACCTAGCAGGGCAACCACACCGTCGATGAGTACACATCGGAGTTTTCTCGCCTGAGCCGCTTTGTGGAGAACTTGGTCAGCATCCCTGAAGACAAGGCGCGACGATTCAGGAAAGGACTGTCTCACAAGATTCGTCTAGCCATCGCAACCAGTCGAGCCACCACTTACGAAGAGATTCTAGAAGTCGTCCAAGCTGTAGAAGAAGAACTGAGTCACAAGTCGAAGAGGAATCGAGATACACTCGGAGGAGGCAACGACCAAGCAGCACCGACAAAATGTCCCAACATTTCAGGGAGGACACCAGCGCAGCAGCATCAGCAGCAACCACAAGCAGCCCCACGCCAAGTCCAAGACATTCCCATCTGTCAGCATTGCTCGAAGGAAGGCCACACTCAAGAAAATTGTCGCAGCAGATTAGGATTGTGTTGGACTTGTGGATCCAACCAACACTTGTCTCGCAATTGTCCGAAGAAGAACGCAAGTGCCCCACCACTACCAATCGCAGGAGGAGGACGAGCCTTTACCATGATCATGGAAGATGTGGCGACACCACACGGAACGAATGGCAGAAATTATCAGTAGATTATAGTAGTAGCATTATTGAGGAGTATTATGTTTGGTTTTGACTTGCAAAGATTCACAACAATTCTATAGCATAACTGTTGAAATTATTCTTACTAGTAGACCGCAGCTTCATTAAATTTTGAGGACGAAATTTGTTTAAGTGGGGTAGAGTTATCAACCCTTGACCAATTTTTTTTCCTATTTATTAAATTCCTTATTGTCTCATATACATATTTGTCATGTTTTATATTTGGTTTTATTTGAAACACCAACACAGGGACCAAAAGGGAAATACAAAAATTGCAGGGACCTAATTGAATAAGTTGAGATTTAAATTCTCAACTGCCATTTAAACCAAACTCACCAAAACCTGTTGTTTGAATTCAGTTTAAATTCAAATTAAACACAGATAGGATCAAATCTCTTTCTCTTTATCCCCTCAGAGATTTGATCGATCAATCAGTGCTTATATATGAGAGATGGAAGTCGTTCCCCATCCTTTCCCGCAAACCCTAACCTTTCCTACACCCGGAGTCCTAGGAGGCTGCTGAAGCTAGGGTTAACATTAGTAGCTTTCAAAATTCTCAACAGGTAATTCCTCACCCATCAATCAGTTGTCTAATTCTTGATTAATAATGGAGTTCATTTCTGTAAAACAAGGGTAGTCTATATGTTTATGATAATTCCTATGAGCACTCGTGTATCAGTGATCACTGAAGTGTACCCAGGTTCGAGTACAGAGGTTAAGGATTATTAGGAAAAGTATATGGTGAGATGGATTTTCAGGACCAAACATGTCCCAAGATGGTGAAACCACGATTTCGTATCCAGGGCCTACCAAGCTCCTACGGGACACCTGGGTAATGGGTCGTGGCTGTTCAGGACATAAGGCAATAACTAAAGGTTTGAATTACATTCAAATGAGTTTTTAACTTCAAACATTATACAGGGGTAATGGCCTGGGTTCAACTATTGTATATTTGATTTCAGTCCCTTTGTTAGTCCTGAGATGTTTCAGTCCCATATATCCTTAAGTGTTAGTCCATACCTCCATATGCAGATTGCATTAGTATCAGCCCATGGATCATGTGTATCTGTCACACTTGTTTTAGCAAACTCCTGTTATGTAATGTTTTCAATAGCAGTCCCTTGGGATATATTTTTTAGATAAATTTAGGATACCTTCATGATCTGTATCACTGACGCTCGTTCCTTATTGCTAAATTTGGTGATCTCAATCATTTGTTGAAATCTTGTTATAGACCTGCTTTAACAGAGGATACTTCCAATAACAATTTTTGGGAGGAAATGAGATTTCATGTCAGTTTAGGTCTCTACATCTCCATATTTTGCTTAAAATATGACTTTGTAGTTTGTACCACCATTCGTCTGAACCTTGACTTTGTAGGTCACCACAATTGTCTCTCTGTTACTTCATGACTTGTGACTAATACATCGACCCAAGTTCTAATTTGAAACTTACCACAAACTAAATTGGCGAAGTAACTGAGCTAACAATAACATAGACAAGTGGCCTAAACAATTCGTGAACCCTTATCATGACCCAGGATATACTGTATTCCAGGTTACTATGGTCCAGACTGTTAATTGCAGGTATAGAGACCTGTACAGGGCATACTAGAACATAAAGGGTCTGTTTAGGCCAACTAGTGGTGTGTCAGGTCCTTGTATGTGTCAAGTTTTTTTTAGACCTTTCCTTTGTTACCTATGTGATATGGATATATGAACCTGCTGGTACCCATCAATACTGCTATTCGAGCCTTCTTTACATCCAATGGATGTTGGCAGGTGAATTTCCCTTGTATACGAATAAAAAACTAGGAGTAGAGCCACATTGTATCAGACATAGGCACAGGCAAGACTGTTTCTTAATACCATTATTCGACTTACAGGGATACTGCTCACTGAATATGGCTAACCTTGAACTCGACCATTGATTTGATTTCTTTGGCTATCTTGTATATATAGGAAGATCAGTAGTGTAGTGATCTTATAGATTTCTATTGTTGATTTTGTTGGATTTAATTTGGAAGTTCATAATTGTATTTTGTCTTCCACTTCTCTAAATCCTGATTTGCGGTTAGAGTCAGGTAGTAGTAGCCGTTGAAGTTCAAATGTATGCCAGCCTGGTTTGTAAAATTCTTGATGTTGGCAGGTTTTCTATTTGAATTATTTACACCATTGTTTGTGTGGGTGAGCCTTGGTTCAGAGAATCTCAAATGGAATATTAGTTGTGGCAGGTTGAGCATTCAAGCAATGCTGAGCTAAGTTGCTTGATTTTGCGTGTTACAGGAAAGAGCACATAAGTTATTGAATGATGAGTTAAACTGAATGTGTTGGGTGTTTATATGCCGAAACTTGCTTTAGTTTTTTTTATCCTGTAGTAGACAGAGTTTGGGGTTATGGTGTTAGTATTGAATGGTTGCACCTGTATATTTATTATAGGAGAGTAACTGGGAAAATGGTTTGTGCCATAGTGATTAGTAGGGAGAAATTAATATGACAGGCACATAAAGGACTCATCCACCAGTCATGTACAGGAAAGGGTATACATATCTTATGTATATGTTGTAGGTAATGGACACTACTACCTATTATTTAAGTAGATGCCTAGCCTAGGTAGTTAGAGCAAGGTCCCAATGCCCTAAAATCTAGACTAAGCAAGGTGGGATTAAGAAAACCTCTATACCTAGTTAAGAGTAAAACCAAGATTTCTTACAAAAAAATGAGTAGATAGGCTATTTCCTGTTCTTAGTTTGTGAATTGATCATTATAAATTATTAAACATGCTACTTGGACTTGATACGGATTTTGACCCGTGCCAGCAGCTCAGGACCTAAGGCAAGTATACCTTGCCTTTCTACACAGCTTTGTTTACATGCACTGTCTTTTATTATTATCCAGTTTTTTTCATATTGTTGCCATGTATCCTTCATATCCTATTTTTATACTTGTATCATTGCTATATAGACCGTGTTCACAGTTAGCTTTGTATCTTATTGGACGTATTCATTGAGCCTTGATCGAGTCGTGTCGTGAGTCGTGAACCGAACTGCTTTTTCCTCCATGTCTTGAAAATCTTAAAGCTAACCTGCGAGTCCACACTAGGGGCAAGGGTTAGTAGTTATCCGTGTCTTAAGCTAACCTGCGAGTCCACACTAGGGACGAGGGTTAGTAGTATATGGTTTACGCCTGCGAGTCCACACTAGGGGCGAGGGTTATGCTAGCCTGCGAGTCCGCACTAGGGACGAGGGTTAGAAGTATATGGTTTATGCCTGCGAGTCCACACTAGGGGCGAGGGTGATGCTAACCTGCGAGTCCACACTAGGGACGAGGGTTAGTAGTTGTTCAAACCTGCGAGTCTACACTAGGGACGAGGGTTTGAGTATCGATTTGGTTATCCGTCTTGACATGAGTTCTCACATCCTTGTTCAGCAGTTATTTTCGTGTAGACAGTGTATAGATTCGTGTTTTATTCATTGCTCAGTTTTACTTATTTATTCTGTATTTTTCTCCATGCATAATAAACTGTTAGAAAGGCTCGTTTTTATGTATCTTGCTAGTCCTCTGAGGACCTGATGATCTCTTCAGGTTAGCCGAGGTTGAGTCGGGAGCAGACGAGAGGGTTTGAGCCAGCATCAGATCGCAGTGCTTGCAGTTTAGGTGTCTAGATTAGCAGTTTTTATACAGTTAGTTACTTTATGTATTTCTCTTTTCTTCCGTCATTGGTAGTGGATTTGTGTCCACCGGACGTGACATTGATTTTGGATACATTCAGTTTTATTTTATTGCTTAGTCTATGGATATTCACTGATCTTGTTTGTGTCTTAATTATTCTGTGGATGAGATATAGATTTCCCCGTGATTATAGATTCAGTGACTTGTGAGTTATAGGCACGTTCTACCGTCGACACTGCGGCGTAGGCTGGGCTTGGACACGTCTTGTATCCGAAAAGGGGTGCGGGTCGTGACAATCTACTTTTGAGAATTGGAACTTTCATGGCCTGACGGAAGTTGATTAGATCATCTTCCAATATTCCATGGTCTTCCTCATGTTCCTGGAGAAATATAATAAAATCATCCGAAATTGCATTTCTCCTTTCTCTAGTGGACCGTCTTAATGGCATCAATTCTTGAGGTTGTTGAGTTTGTTCCTCAGGAACAACTGCCTCATCTTGAATGGGGGGTGTCTCTATGTTGTTGTTGAGGTAGCTCACATCGACTTGTAGTGGTAAATCAGCATTGTCTTGTTGAGTTCCGGATTCACTTCTTGATCAATGACGGTACAGAAACCCACATCGTCAAAAGTGATAGTAGGGATCGTAACCGATTCCTCCTCAAATACAATATCCCTAACTTTATTTCTTCCCCAAACTCAACATCCTCAAAAAATATAGCAGTTTCCGTCTAAAAATTTGTCCTTTTTGTGGGATCGTAAAATTTATAACCCCTTGATCGCTCCACATAGCCAATAAAGTAGCCGCTTACAGTTTTGGGATCCAATTTCTTTTCATATGGCCTATAAGGCCTTGTCTCAGCTGGACAACCCCAAATATGTAAATGCTTCAAACTAGGTTTTCTGCCTGTCCAAAGCTCATAAGGTGTTTTTGCAGCCGCTTTAGTTGGCACTCTATTCAGAATGTAAGCTGCTGTTTTAAGTGCTTCACCCTAGAGTGACCCTGGTAAGGTAGAATGACTAATCATACTCCTCACCATATCCTTAAGAGTCCTATTTCGTCTTTCAGCTACACCATTCATGCTAGGTGATCCTGGCATGGTGTACTGTGGGACGATTCCACATTCCTCTAGGAATTTAGAAAACGGTCCTGGACGTTGTTTACCTGATCCATCAGATCTACCGTAGTATTCTCCACCACGGTCAGACCTGACGACTTTTATTCTTCTGTTGAGTTGGTTCTCAACTTCAGCTTTAAAAGATTTGAATACGTCCAAAGACTGTGATTTCTCATGAATGAGATATAGGTAGCCGTATCTAGAATAGTCGTCTATGAATGAATAAAATATTCTTGACCATTCCAAGAAGCCGAAGGGAATGGTCCACAGATATCAGTATGAATCAATTCTAAGACTTCCGTAGACCTATTGGCACCTAATCTCTTTGTTTTGGTCTATTTTCCCTTTACACATTCAACACAGACATTAAAGTATGTGAAATCAGGGGAATCCAAAATCCTATCAGACACAAGTCGTTCAACTCTATTTCTAGATATGTGACCTAATCGCGTGTGCCATAATGAGGCTGAATTTTCATATTAATTTTGCGTTTAGTACCACGTGACTCCACATGCAAGATTTATTGAAGATGCAATAGTTTCAAGTGATATAGGTTATCATAAACATTAAGGAAACTATTACCAACAATATTTGAATTTAAAGATAGACTAAACTTATTGTTTTCCAAATGAACAATGGTAACCAGATTTGTCCAGTAAGGAAACTGAAACTAAATTCGTCTAAAAGACGGTACAATAAAAGTGTCTATCAAATCCAAATAATAACCGGTTCCCAATAATAACCTAAAATGTCCTTTGCTTCCACTTCTACCGACTTGCCGTCACCTACATAGATGTATCTTTCACTATCAATTGGCTTTCGGTAGCTCAGACAACCTTGTAGAAATACTAATGTGGGCAGTAGCACCAGAATCTAACCACCATGTGTTTTTAGGTACTGAAGCTAAATTAACCTCAGAACAGAACAAATTGAGAAATGTACTTTTCCTTATGTGTCCTGACTTGTCACAAAAGAAACAACCCTTAGTTTTATATTTGTGTTTCTTTTGAGCTAGGACCTCAGTGAAGAACATATGGCAACTCTAGAGGGGGGTGAATAGAGTTATAGCAATAATAGCCAATTAAAAAATCAACTCTTTCACAATCTAAAATTAATCAGAGTAAATGCGGAAAATAAGTAAGGAGCAAGAGAGCATACGCAAACACAGCCGATTTTAACCTGGTTTCCCTCGTGGAGGACTAGTCCAGGCCTGAGAACTCTAGCTCAGGATTAAAACCACTATTTGTGAAATAGTAGTTACACCCGTGCCTTTTCTTCAGAAGAGCACGTCAACTTCTTACAGATTCGCAGTGGCGAAACTTGGAATTGTCCAAGTGACTTTTCTTTCACTCTTGCACACAACTTCTAGCTGATATCGCACTGAGCACCTTGGGCTAAGGAGAGTTGTGGCTTAGGAGATATGGAAGAATAAGGCTTTGAGTAGTAGAGCTTAGAAAGCTTGAATATTTGAAGGTAAGAGATAATTTGAAATGAAAGAATTCAAGCTCTATTTATACTACTCTAGGGAGGCAGAATTCGGCCAGAATTCTGCCCCAAGAATTTAAATTTTCGAACGTTGGACAACTTGTAGCAAGCAGGCCCTAAAAATTAGGGTGCTGGAAATCAGGGACAGAGTTCGGCCCGAACTTTGTGTGGAGACAGAGTTCGGCCCGAACTCTGTCTCCAGAAGACAGAATTGGTCCATTGGGCTTTTTGTGGAGCTTGGGCTTGGTTCAGGAATTGGTCTGTTTGAATGATAGAGCTTGGAGAGATATGTCTAGGGGTTGAGATGACTCAGTGACTCAACGTACACATTCTCCTAGACTCAATAAATTGAAAATTACAGACTTGGAATAAGTAGGAAAACCAAGAGCCCTTTGATGACGCCTTTATTATGATATTTGAGCAGTCCTGAAGACGTTTTTCCTTGATAGCAGTCATCCAAAGATAAACAGATCTGGAAATCTAAATACCTTTCGGGGGCTTTGCCCCCGAACCCCCGACGGGGGGCGCTGCCCCCTCGACCCCTGTCCGCTGACCGGGCAGCGGAACCCCCGATGCGAGGCCCCGGATAGGTCGCTAGGCGGTTCGGAGAAATCTCTTTGTATGACGCTGTCTTTGGTCCAACATCAATTCTTCATTGCCTATGTCCTGGTTTGATCATGTTAGATCATGCTTACTGCATGTCTACAAATACATGTTAGGCCAGCAAAATATGTTGCAGTACAATACAACCATAGCAATATAATATAGGACAATTAGGACAATGCTAAGTTTAAGTAGCAACATGATAGTGAGTATATGAATATTAGTGACATCATTATGTTAAACTTAACTGATTAGCCATATTCAAAAACACGATGTAATCATTGGGCCAACAATCTCCCCCTTTTTGATTATGGCAAATCGGTTAAGTTTAAGACAAATACGATAGATGCATGTATCACTAATAAACACATATTACGAGAAGATTGTGTGCTAACTTAAACTTATTCTCCCCCTTTGTCATGTGAAAAAATAAGCTCCCCGTAATAAGAGATAAAATGAACTCAAGCATAAGGAGGAAGGCATAGACAATCATGATCAAGATATACTAAATGAGGAACAATGGAGAAGTGTGTAAAGACAAGTATAGAAACTACATACCAAATGTAGAGTGCCAAACAGAAAGTAGCTTGTCAAAACACAAATAGTTGGTAAAACTAAATGAATTTGAAAATAATCAATAGATACTTTACCAACATGAAATCCAAAAAGACATCCAAAAACATAGTATTACATGAAATCCAAGAAAGACATCCAAAAACTTTTGGAAGAGAATTATGAAAAAAAATTCAGTCAAAAACCATAGGATAAGATAATTGCAAATAAAAGATAGATACCAATTGAGATATTGAAATAGACAAACTTGATATCAATTGAAATATAAAAACTTGAAACATTGATCAATGAAACTATGATAGTCACAATTGTCCACAAAATAAAGGAATGATCAATGTAAAATAGAGCAATTGATATAAAATGATCTCATTATTTGCACATCTATTTGCTTATCCAAAATTCATGCATTTGAACTCAATTACCTTATCATGCTATATGAATACATAAACATGAAGGTAAAGGAGAAACAATGTTTAAGAAGGAGAAATTCAGTCGAATTGAATGCTCCCCCTCAAACTATGACCAATATAAATAAAATCATAAATTTTGGATAAGTTCTCAACAAGGAAAGTAAATCAATTAAGCATACAAGGAAAGCCAAATCAAGGAAAGCATACAAGAAAAGCCAAATCAAAGAAAGCACAATAGTCATCAAGATAAGATACGAAAGTAAATATTAACGAGATGACCCATAAAAAAAGATAATATTATGAAAACAATTGTATGTACTCTCATAAACCTTTCACAAAATATCAGCATCCAAAAAAATGGATCAATGATGAACTACGTATACGACATATTAAAGTATAAATGAATTGAACCAATTTATTTGCTCCCCCTTAAAATATGCGTATCTAGTTCCAAAGCACTTATAAAAAAAATGATAACTTCGAGATCTAGGGGTAAATCAACTATTGATTTCTCCCCCTTGCTCAATGCTATAAAAACGTCTTAAAATGATAACTTATGACATAAGAAATGATATAAGGCTAAAAATGTCAAAAAAAAAATATCATCTTTAGTCAAGAAGATATATCCACTAATAGTTACTAAAGATGAGAAATCAAAAGAATATTTCAATTTAGCACATGTAATCAAAAGAAGACATACATTAACCTATATAGAAGAATATCATATTGAAATATGATAGATCAATGCATGTTACCTTTTGAGAAAAATGTCATCATGAAAGGAAGAAAGTCAATTAAATCAATCATGATGAAAGTCAAAATATAGCTCAAAAAACTAAAACTCAAATATCATGTCCATGATTATCTAATTAAGAAATGATCAACCAATTTATTGCTTTGCATTGACTATGTATGTTTTACCACATATGTACCCATCAACGGGTAATAATCCAACCTTGCTAATACTAAATGAGAAACCAATAAAGTTCAAATAGCAAAGAGCATATGTGATAATCATGAGTAGTCAAAGTAGAGTAATAAATTAACTTGATAACCACATAATTAGATAATATAGGACTACTTAATATTAGGATCATTATAAAGTAAACCAATAAATAATTACGATCCGTCATAAATTCCATCTAAAAACCATATAAACAAACCAATGGAAAATATAGAAAAGAGTCAATCTTATTTAAATGATTGCAAATTTATTACAAGAAAAAATGATAATGTAATAAAATCATGACTCAAAAGAAGAGAAATTTTAAGAGATGCTTTCCAATGACTAGTATGGAAGGAAGTTAAAGCGATGAATCACAAACTTTAATGGAAACAAGATTAAATAAAAAATTGTCAAACTAATTTTAGAGACCAAACATATGTATATAAAATAGAATACAAATCTCATCAAGAAAAATCATAAATCTTGTTTTTGTAATATAGATTGAAATTCAAGAAGATAGCTAGATGAGTGATAGTGAAAAAAATTATGTAGCTTAATCAATACATCGTAAATAAGCAAGCTACATTAGTAATTGAGATTAATGAGGTAGGCCATTAACATGATAAATGTGCTCATTAATCTTAAGTCACTAACACTAAAAATACATGCTTAAGCATAGAGTTCACAATAAGGGCAATGCATTTTGAGTGATCAAAATGATTTATATACTCTTTGTTAAGCAAGAATGAGAGTATAAGATAGGAAGTAAATGAGTTAGACTCTCATCAAGTAAAGGACAAAAGAGATGTTCATGAAAACACAATAGATCAAATCTTTTTGTCAAATATTGATATGAACCCAAGATAATGAAATAATAGATTGATCTAGAGAATGCAAAATTATAACCATTATGAAAGTGTATTCTCTAGAAATGGAAAATCTCAACGTAAAAGTTTAACCCATAGTAGCTAAAGACATGAGAAGTATGATATATCAATTACATGTATTCTCATGTGCTACAAAGCATCATTGGGCAATAATAATAAAATATTTATAGCTCAAATATAAGGCTAGATATGATTAAATATTCTGGAACTTAGGGGTGGATCCAGAACTAGATAATGGTTGCAAGTAGACCTTAATAAATCTTAAGTCTATAAAGTGTTGATCACTTTGGGTTAGCTGTAGGGCCGGTTCCCAGCTAGCGGTAGTCCGAAGACTAGTGCACCGTGTCGCTTCAGGCTATTTATACCTGTATGACAGAAGGACCCTTTCGGCTTATTCCCAAAATGTTCTTTACTTTTAAGAACTTAGATTTAAAGGATATATGCAGTATCATCAAACAACATCAAAATAAAAATCCCTATGAATAAGAAAGGTAAATACCAAATAATAATGAAAGAATGATCATCAAAATTTGCTAAGAGTATTTTCAAAACAAACATTTTCATAATACACTTTATGAAAATAAGTATATAGAAGATACATACTCGAAATAGTACGATAATTTTAACAAGTAAGATAAAGCACAAAACCAAGCAATTCTTAAAAGAACTTCCATAAAGGTCATGAACAAGACACTAATAAATATTTTCTCTCAATATTCCAACTTAAAGGCATTTGAATAAATAATATCAACATTTGGAATCAAATAGATAAAACTATATATATATACATGAAAAGATCAAAAATCAAGTGAAAGACATGTATCCATAAAGTCAACAAATAAAAGCCAATAAGATATCATCAAAAGAAGACTTTAAGGAATAAGCTAATTGATTCAAGTAGAGATTATACAAATTTGGTCAAAAGAATCAATAGCTAAATTATAAGGTAAGCACAAGTATGAATAAATACTCTTCAAAGTAATATGAAACTTGAGCTCATCTCATATGCCCACATAAAGATATTTATACAAAAATAGATATCAATATAATAAATACATGATCTACATTTAATACAGTCATATATCCTTAATGAGTGATTGAAAAACTATCACAAATTCAAAAACACGTATAAATATACTTTATTAGGCAAAGACATAATCGATTCTCAAGAGGATAATCAAAATAAAATATGAGAATCAATAGTGAATATATTATGTAAGCACAAGGTTAAAAAGAAGTATAAGTATATACCTATCAAGTGATAAAAGCTTGTGCTAAACACATATTCACAAATACCAATGATATACTAGATACAAGTTGGCAAGTAAATATCTCAAAACTTTTAAAAAAAGGAGAGTCAAACTTTAAAACAAAATTCATGAATCAAGCTCCTATGAACTAGAGTGATAAGCATGCTTTAAAAATAAAGACAAAGAATAGTGAGCATGCATATGTAAATGTGTCACACTAACAGAAAATGAGTGATAAACTACATAGTGTGAACTAATCATTTAAGCTAAGTAACTAGTCATGCTAGATAAAAGAAATAATAAAAAATAACTAAGCATGC
The DNA here is from genome assembly GCA_029216955.1 of Iris pallida. Classification (NCBI taxonomy): domain Eukaryota; kingdom Viridiplantae; phylum Streptophyta; class Magnoliopsida; order Asparagales; family Iridaceae; genus Iris; species Iris pallida. The sequence continues at coordinate 23,700 of JANAVB010043661.1, forward strand.
TAGAATTATATGTCACATTGATTTATATAATAAGCAACTAAAGGATATCAATGTGAGCTAGTAGCAAGACATCAAGAGAAACATGCTACATTCAACAAATATAAACCATTTAAAGAGAATCATTTAACATGTTACCAAAGTGGCTCTGGTGGCCACACTTGTGTTGGTGCAATTGCTTAGAAGATGACCTTTGAGCTTTGCAACCACCAACACGTTTCCTCGGTTCTATGTTTTGATACAAGAAGCTCCACCTACAATATTAGGTGAAGACTTTGGTATCCAAATAAATTTGGATCCACATTTGTTAGCTTTAGGGACCCATATACTATTTACTCTAGCATTGGTAGAAAAACACCTACGAATAGGACAAGTTACACTCATGAGTCTAATGCGAGAGCAATAGAAGCACCTAATACTAGTGTGTGCACATGTATCGGAATGAGCATGAACATGTGACATACTAGAATGATGAATATCTCTAGAGTGAGCATGCATGGATTTGGTCTTAAGACTATCATGTTCTAATAGCAAATCATTATGCACAAGTAAGAGAATCACTATGCATGGATTTGGTCTTAAGAATATCATGTTCTAATAGCAAATTATTATGCAAACAAGTAAGAGAATCAAATTTAGCATTTAAAGCATAATTTCTTTTTCAAATAAAGCAATTCTAGAAATAAAATCATTTTGTTTCTTTAAAGAGTCAATAGAAGAATCATGCAAATGATTTAGCTCATGTGCTTGCTTCTTAAGATCTTCTATTGATGAGGAAAGAGATTTGATTTTCAAAATTAAAGAATCATTCAAACTCTTTAAAGAAACACAAGATGAGTTTTGAGAGTCAAGTATAGATAATAAATCATTGTTTTCATTTCTCAAAAGCTCATTAGCTTCTTCTAAATAAATAACCTTTTCTAAAAGTTCTTCATTTATAGAATGAAAAGCCTTAGCAAACTTTAAGGATTCGTTAGCCATGGCTTTCCACTTAGAGCACTTATTGCATTTAGAAGAAAATGATTGTCTATGCTACTAGAAGTAAAACTCTTCATCGGAGGAGGAAGAATACGATGCCATACACAAATAAACAAGGATCTACTCTAAGGATGTTAAGCCAAACAATAGAGACCTTGCTCTGATACCAATTGAAGAACAGATGGCAACTCTAGAGGGGGTGAATAGAGTTATGTAATAATAGCCAATTAAAAAATCAACTCTTTCACAATCTAAAATTAATCAGAGTAAATGCAAAAAATAAGTAGGAGCAAGAGAGCATACGCAAACACAGCCGATTTTAACCTGGTTTCCCTCGTGGAGGACTAGTCCAGGCCTGAGAACTCTAGCTCAGGATTAAATCTACTATTTGTGAAATAGTAGTTACATCTCGTGCCTTTTCTTCAGAAGAGCACGTCAACTTCTTACAGATTCGCAGGTGGCAAAACTTGGAATTGTCCAAGTGACTTTTCTTTCACTCTTGTACACAACTTCTAGCTGATATCGCACTGAGCACCTTGGGCTAAGGAGAGTTGTGGCTTAGGAGATATGGAAGAATAAGCTTTGAGTAGTAGAGCTTAGAAAGCTTGAATATTTGAAGGTAAGAGATAATTTGAAATGAAAGAATTCAAGCTCTATTTATACTACTTGGGGAGGCAGAATTGGCCAGAATTCTGCCCCAGAATTCAAATTTTTGAACGTTGGACAGCTTGTAGCAAGCAGGCCCTAAAAATTAGGGTGCTGGAAATCAGGGGACAAAGTTCGGCCCGAACTCTGTGTGGAGGCAGAGTTCGGCCCGAACTCTCTCCAGAAGACAGAATTGGTCCATTGGGCTTTTGGGCTTTGTGGAGCTTGGGCTTGGTTCAGGAATTGGTCTTTGAATGGTAGAGCTTGGAGAGATATGTTGTCACGCCCCGCTCCCGTAGGAGCGATCGTCCTCGCTCAGGCGTGATGCCGTACGGGCCTAGGTTGCGCCCGTACAAGGCCAAGTCCAGAAATGGCCGATTTGAGCTAGGCCACAGAATCGCACAGAGTGTCCCCATTTGCAGCGGAAAGTAAACGAACACAAAATTGAAGTGAATTCAAACTCTTTATTGATTTTCAAGAAGTTTACAAGCGGCGCTAGGCCGATATTACAATTCGCTCAAGCTCTCTCTCTAAACGTAAAAGGCGTGCCAAGTGGCTTACAACATGGAATGATTCATGGCGAGTGTTCGATACATTATGTCCTGTATAGGTGCTTCAGCTTCTTACAACGTCCCAAGGCTCCAGAGATAGCTCCGCACCTTAGCACGTTCGAGGAAAGCTCCGCACCCGCCGACGTTACCTGCTTCCTACAACCAGACTGTGGGGTTATCAGTATATTGTTATGCAATGGTGGGGAGCTAGCTCGCCCATAATGCTATCATTACCAAACACGTTCTATTTACTTTTGTGCATCTCTATCATTCATTGTCTTTCTAATCTTTGCCTTAAGATCAGTTTCATGCATATTTCATATCTATCTCGTGTTGCCAAATTCAAGTGTTGCATTTGAAATATATGCACGACTTACCCATACTTACTGTCCGGCCTTCCCTGTCCAAAGTAAACCAAGCTAGTCAACAATTCAATATGAACTTTTCGATGTCAAGTGCGTGTCCCTGCCTCGGATTCTAGCACGTCGTAGGCACGTTATCTAACTCACTTGTATGAATTTCTCGTTATCATTTGGTGTGTCACATTTCAAGCTTATTCAGAAGGTGCTTTGTTCAGATTAACTTAGACTACTTTGATTTCAATGCAAGGACTTGCACGTGGATTGCCACCAGCAAAGTCCACTTAAATCTATATACCGATCGCTGGCATCACAAGCCATTTTGGACATCCAAGCCATGGTATTTCTCAACTAGCATAGGGTGAGGACTGGCACACACCCCGTTAGTCTCTTGAAATACTCCTGCACTTACGTCCCCCGGGTGGCCGAGTCCGCACCCAGGCAGCCCGTAAGCATATTTTGATTCCGCCTAGGCCGGCATATCCCCCTTTGATTATGCCGCGGAATCCTTTTTCTTTATGGTCACAGCATTCGCCACCCCTCGCTCGTGCCGTTTGTCCACGACCATTTCGTATTAACTTGTCTTTTTAACTTAACGGTTATCTCTGAGCCGTAGGCTAACCCTTAGCCTCAATGCGTTATCGACTAGGTTGGCGTCCGTGCAGCGCGGGTAGCGAGCCCCGATGCACGTCCGTCACACCTGTCGCTAACCATTCTTTCCTTCTTATCTTTTATTCATTCCTTCTTTTCCTTGTTTTTACTTGTCCGTTTGTTCATCGATTCATTTACGTATTCATTCTTTTATTCGTTGATTCATTCATTCACTTATTCGTTCATTCATTCATTTATACATTTTGCAACTACTCGTGGGAGTCGCCTTGGCGATCCATCGGTCCCATAGTCTTTCAATGTTGCTAAACTCTACTCGGAACGACTATATCGATAGTCCTCCGTTTCATTGTTGTAAACCATTCATTGTTTCATTGTTTGAACGCATCAGGGACGTAAACGTTAGCTTGTGCCTTAGCACGAGCGTGGAGTGCGGTACGAGAGTTCTCATAATTTTCCATGTTCCTTTCCATATTCTATTCAAGCATACAAGATGGGATTAATCCCTTAGCTAGGTGCGTTGGGTCATTTATTAGCATGCGCAGTGTTATCGCCTAGCGATTACAGTGATAGTGTCCGTATTGTTATGTGTCTAGGCTAAGCAAAGACGATTCATCGGAGCCACCCACCTTAGCGATGTTCGCATCGGCCGAGCGATACTCCGAGCGCACCTTTAAAAGTCTAAGTTGGATTCATCTTGACGGGCCAAATATAAGCCTTGTATCGATTCTTCATCAGGTCGATGCCAACTCTTCGGGTCGACGGTTCGTTTGAGTCGTTGCACTTGCCGTTTGAATCGACGTTCCGCTAGGGCGGAGCGGGTCACTATATATGTCTAGGGGTTGAGATGACTCAGTGCGACTCAACATACACATTTCCTAGACTCAATAAATTAAAAATTACAGACTTGGAATAAGTAGGAAAACCAAGAGCCCTTTGATGATGCCTTTATTATGATTTGAGCAGTCCGAAGACGTCTTTTTCTTGACAGCAGTCGTCCAAAGATAAACAGATCTGAAATCTAAATACCTTTCGGGGGCTTCGCCCCCGAACCCCCGACGGGGGCGCTGCCCCCTCGACCCCTGTCTGCTGACCGGGCAGCGGAATCCCCGATGCGAGGCCCCGATAGGTCGCTAGGCGGTTCGAGAAATCTTTTGTATGACGTTGTCTTTGGTCCAACATCAATTCTTCATTGCCTATGTCTGGTTTGATCATGTTAGATCATGCTTACTACATGTTACAAATACATGTTAGGCCAGCAAAATATGTTGCAGTACAATACAACCATAGCGATATAATATAGGACAATTAACAATGCTAAGTTTAAGTAGCAACATGATAGTGAGTATATGAATATTAGTGACATCATTATGTTAAACTAACTGATTAGCCATATTCAAAAATACGATGTAATTATTGGGCCAATACTCAGCAGCTTCTATATTTCTTTTCTTTTTGCCCTTAAAATTTATCCCATTAAGCATGGAAATTGAATTCGTATTGGCAGATATTATAGCAACATTAACTGAAAAGAGAACAAAAATAAAAAACAAATATGCTCTAATTAATAACCAAAGAATAAAAGATAGTCAAACAAATTCAAATAATGGTGAACCCATCTCAAGGTTCCTGCATCATTAATATCAAGTCTTTGGACAGCGATACTAACTGCAAGTGGTACTCTTGGTGTAGTGATCAAACGTTGACAATAAGTCATGTCAAATAATAAGCCTATCTTTGGATCGGGTAATTATTCATATGTAAACCGTATAATTGTCACACATTTATCACCACAAGTATGTGTACAATTCGGCCAAGTAATAACCTTCCTTTGGGCCGACTAATATTCGCATGAATATACACACACAAACATCCGATATCCCTCATAGGCTATCTACGCAAGAGAGGTCACTTTGGCGACATATTGTTTCAATGAGCCTACTTAGAATATTAGACAACTATTGCTAGTCACAAAAGGTACCAAAATTTTTGAATGTTGACTAAATTTTACAAAACTGAATCATGTCCAAAACTTTATGTACATGTATATTAAAAAATATAAATAATAAATAATCAACAGATTAGATTCCACTGAATATCATGCATCAAAAGATTATATCAAATAATCTATAAAGATTGCACCAAAAAAATTTATCTGCTACATAATAAGCAAGTGAATCTTTTGAATAACTTAAAATATGCATTCCATATTATCACATGTCCAACAAGTGAATTCCGAATCTTTTGAATAACTAAAAATATGCAATAAGCAAGTGAATCTTTTGTTAAAAAAATTTTGAGTGCTAGAATATGAAGAACAGATGGCAACTCTAGAGGGGGTGAATAGAGTTTATAACGATAATAACCAATTAAAAATTAAACTCTTTCACAAGCTGAAAGTAATCAGAGTAAATGCGGAAATAAATAAGGAGCAAGAAAGCATACGCAAATACAGCCGATTTTTAACCTGGTTTCCCTCGTGGAGGACTAGTCCAGGCCTGAGAACTCTAGCTCAGAATTAAATCCACTATTTATGAAATAGTAGTTACAACCTGTGCCTTTTCTTCAGAAGAGCACGTCAACTTCTTACAAAAATTGCAGTGGCGATGCTTGGAATTTTCCAAACGACTTCTTGAACTCTTGCACAAACTCCTGACCGAAAAGTACTGAGCACTTGAGGCTTAGGGAGCTTGTGGCTAGTAGATGAAGAAGGGTATGGCTTGTATAGAGCTTTTGAGAGAAGAGAAGAGAAGAGAAGATTGGATGATTGAAAATGAGATAATTCATGGCCTATTTATAGGATACCAGGTAGGCAGAATTCGGCCAGAATTCTGGTTGGAATTCTCAACAAATTGGTCGTTGGACAACTTGCAACCGGCCAACCCTAAAAATTAGGGTGCTGATTTTTAGGAGGCAGAGTTCGGTCCGAACTCTGTGTGGAGGCAGAGTTCGGCCCAAACTCTATCTCCAGAGCACAGAATGGGTCATGGTTCCAATTGGCTTATTTGGATATGTGTGGAGCTATAGGATTTTGGGTATGGGTATAGGCTAAGTCTCAGATGCTTAGTACAGCTCAGTTTATATAAGTCTAGACTCAATAAAATTATAAAATACAGACTCAAGATAACTTGCATTGTAAATCCGAGCTGTTGTCTGACTTGTACTTGGATGTAGTCTTCATGTGTCGTATTGAATTATCACAAGTATCATGTAGTCAATTCTATCAATATTTGGTTGACTGTGATTTTGTGTCAATAATCTCCCTCATATTGATAATTGACAAAATGATAGTTGTATATTCAATATTCATACCTGGACACATTATATAAAGGACATAGCCCCCGTAATCAGTGCCGAGCTAGCAATAGCTCCCCCGTAAACATTGCTTTGAATCCTGTTGGCCTGATAAAAATATTCTCCCCAAAGCACAGATACAGATACAAAAAGAATATAGAATATACCAAAATTTCTCCCCCTTTTGGCATTTAGCAATAAACCATAAACAAATAAAAACTGGCAAGCACACCAAAGGTAATAGATGAAACTGCATAGTTACTGATAAAAGTACTGAATGTCTCAAGAGTCACACATAATAATATGTCTAATACAACCAAAGTGCATAAAAGCAACTAAAATCCAACGTGCATAAAAACATAAACTATGATCTCAGTCAACAGCAAGTAGAAGTCCATATCCATCATCGAGCTCGTGAAGGCCCAGCGTCGTCGGATGGATCAGTGAAGGAATGACGAGGGTCCACGAAGGCTGCATCCGGATCCAAGTAGCGAATAACCCAAGGGTCATCGATACGATACCCTTACGACCAGGGTCCCGCTCCATAGGGATAGGCATGAAAGGATGGCGAGACATGGAGTACCGAATATCGTGCAGTGAGTTGCTGATGGCACTCATCTGCAAGGTGGTCCGGTAATCAAGCTGAGTCCATCGATCATCCTCTAAGGTGAAGCGATCGCGGAGCATAGTCTGGAGTGACTCAAGAGTGGCAGGAGGAGGAGGATCCTGTCCCAGAGGAGGGGCATCTGGCTTATCGTCAGAGTGCTCGAACACAACAGGTGAGCCAACTGCTGCCTGAAGTCTCCGTGCCTTAGAGAGGAAGCAGGGGCAGGTAAGAACTGGCACTCATCAAGAGGTATGCGAAAAGCACGAAAGACCATAGGAAGATACAAAGCATAAACCAAGATCTTGGTTTCTTCCTAGAATTAATCATCCAGTCCATCATGGTATGTGAAGATTAAATGGTACATAAAAGTGGAGGTGATATAAGGCTAAGATTTCAAAGTAGGTGACTTCATCGGTGGATCCTGCTTTGGGCAAAATAGTGTTAAAGATAATCCGATAAGTTCATAAAAATAGGAATTGAGATATTTGGCCAAAAGCTTGCGAGGACGTGTGTTAGGGGTACAAGTCGTCCTTGAAGCTTTCAAGTGAAGACCCATCGGAAAATTGAAATGATCAAGCTTCAACAAGCTTTTCCTATGAGTTTGGCTCTGGAAGTTCAAGGTGTTCGGCCAAATCGAAATCATCAAACGAGATGTCAATGCTCGCAACCCGTGAGTAAATATGTGTATCATCATGAGTTAGGTTGCAGTAGAACATTTGAATAGCATTACGATATATGACCGAGTTGGTTGTGACAAGTTCGTCAAGGCAAAGATCATAAAAAAGTGAATCATATTGAGAGAAAATAGTAAAATTGATAGGATGACCCGCAAACACCGGACGTGTCCGAAAGTTACTAACCATTCATTTGACGCGTCAAGTGATACAAATATTCGGTCGTCAAATGTGTTTGGGTCAAGTGGACGAGGTGGGTTGAACAACGGGTAGATAGGTGGTTGTTGTTCAACGGGCGATTCAACACGAGGAGGAGCATTCGAAGAGGACGCTCCCTCGGTTCGAAGTCTCTTCCTGCGATTGAATAATCGTGGAGCCATGAAAAATAATAAAGACAATTGAGAAAAATTGAGATATACCTCAATATAATGAAGAACAATGAAGGAGAATGGTGAGGGAAGCCTTCTCATTGAGTTTGGAGAATAGATAAGCTCTAGGGAGGAAGAACTAGGGTTAGGGCTGAGAAAAATATGTTTGGAGAAGTGGAAAAGGTGGCAATGGAGAAGAAGGAAGATGAGAGCCCGAATATATGTGAAAGGGTTCCAATGGTCGGAACAAATATGGGCCATTGGATCAACTTATGATCAGCGACTGAGGCTGCTCCCGGTTCTGGAACAGTCAGGCCGAATTCGGCCCGAACTCTGTATAAGGCAGAGTTCGACCCGAATTTCGGATCCTGGAAACAGAACAAAAATCAGGCTGAAAAAAGATTAAGTTGAAAAATGATTAAGTGAGAGAGACCAAAGGAAAAGTACATATACAAGATTGAGAAAAGATCTAAGTTGAAACATTCCAGAAAGTTGATTTCGAAGCAAAGTGAAGTTGGAAAATCTGTATTTCAGCATGTGATAGATAAAAATGAACCATGTAATAAACAAGGAATTATGCCATAATTCAATATTTTGAAGCTGCCATGGGTTAGCTGCAGGGCCGGATCCCAGCTAGAGGTAGTCTTGAGGACTAGTGCACCGTGTCGCTTAGGCTTTTACGCCTTGTTGTCAGAAGGGCCCATTCGGCTTGTACCCATAGCAATTTCATCATAAAAGAATCAAGACATACTCGATATTTACGCAGGTTTATTTTAATTAATAACAGCTTCGTCCAAAATTCCAAGTTCGCGACAGAGAAAATTGAAGCGCTTTTCGGATAATGGTTTTGTAAAGAAATCTGCTAGTTGATGATCAATGTCAATAAATTCTAAATTAATAGTATCATTTTGCTGATGATCACGCAAAAAGTGGTGACGTATTTCAATGTGTTTCGTACGTGAGTGACATATGGAGTTCTTAGTGAGATTTATAGCACTAGTGTTGTCACAAAAGATTGGAATGTGCATAAAAGATAAGTTGTAGTCTTCAAAGGTTTGCTTCATCCACAGAATTGTGCACAACAACGCCCAGCTGCGATGTATTCAGCTTCTATTGTGGATAGTGCGACAGAATTCTGCTTCTTGCTAAACCAAGAGACTAAAGCCTTTCCTAATAAATGACACGTACCGCTCGTACTTTTACGGTCGACCTTGCATGCGGCAAAATCAACATCAGAGTAACCGATGAGGTCAAATGATGTTGACTTGGGATCCATAGGCCCACTGTAACCGTACCCTTAAGGTATCGAAAGATATGCTTAACAGCAGTCATGTGTGATTCCTTAGGATTTGCTTGATATCTAGCACACAGGCAAACGCTAAACATAATATCAGGGTGACTTGCAGTTAAATAGAGTAGACTGCCTATCATACCTCGATACTTACGTTGATCCACGGGTTTGCCGCTTTCATCTGGTTCTAGTTTTGTAGTGGCCATTGGAGTGCTGATTGGTTTGACGTTGTCAAGCTCAAATTTCTTCAGCATGTCCTTTGTATACTTTGACTGGCAGATGAAAGTTCCATTTGACATTTGTTTGACTTGCAGTCCAAGAAAGTAGTTGAGCTCCTCCATCATGCTCATCTCAAACTCGATCTGCATACACTTGGCAAAATCTTGACATAGGGTTTCATCAGTAGAACCAAATATAATATTATCTATGTATATTTGCACTAAGAGAATAGTGTCTTTGAAAGATTTTATGAAAAGTGTGGTGTCAATTTTCCCTTTTGAAAAACCTTTCTCAAGCAAGAAATTTCTTAGCCGTTCATACCAAGCTCTAGGGGCTTGTTTGAGGCCATATAGCGCTTTCTTTAGCTTGAAAACATGGTCGAAAAACTTGTGATTTTCAAAACCAGGGGGTTGTTTTACATAAACTTTCTCCTTAATAAATCCATTCAAGAAAGCACTTTTAACATCCATTTGAAATAATTTGAAATTTTGAAAATTTGTAAATGCACAAAGCATCTGAATGGATTCCAATCTCGCAACAGGAGCATACGTCTCATCGCAGTCGATACCTTCCTCTTGGTTGTATCCTTGGGAACTCGTTCCTAGACCGGCAAATCACTCGATTATTGGTACTAAATGGGTTTTTAGAAACAAAGTAAATAAAGATGGTTCAGTTACATGCAACAAAGCTCGTCTATACCTTCCTCTTGGTTGTATCCTTGGGCTACTAGATGAGCTTTGTTGCGTATAACTGAACCATTTTCATTTACTTTGTTTCTAAAAACCCATTTAGTACCAATAATCGAGTGATTTGCCGGTCTAGGAACAAGTTCCCATACTTGGCTCCTCTCGAATTGGTTGAGTTCTTCTTGTATAGCAGAAATCCAAAATTTATCATTAAAAGCTTCTAAAATATTTTTCGGCTCAATTTGTGAAATGAAGGCAGTGCTAGCAATGGAGTCTCTTAATGATGATCTAGTAGTTACTCCACGTGAAATCTCACCTATTACCAAATTTTCTGGATGTAACGGCTTGAAAGAGAATTTCTTTGGCAAGCCCTCCAGAGAATTGGTTTCGGTAGTGGTATTTATTGGAGTAGAAGTTGATGGCTCAACATCATCATCAAGAGTAGCTGCTGCACTGTTATCTTCATCAAAAGTCACATTTGTAGACTCTTCCACAATTAATGAGCGTTTGTTAAACACTCTATATCCCTTGCTCTTGGAAGCATAGCCAAGAAAAATACTATCGTCAGCTTTGGTATCAAATTTGCCTAAGTTGTCTTTGGTGTTAAGGATAAAACATCTACAACCAAACACTCTAAAATAGGAAACATTTGGGGTTCTTCCAAACCAAAGCTCATATGGTGTTTTCTTCGTAATAGGACGAATAAGAACCCTATTTAAAATATGGCATGTTGTACTGACAGCTTCAGCCCAAAAGTATTTCGGAAGTGAAAACTTGTTTAACATGACTCTAGCCATATCGCCAAGAGTCCTATTCTTCCGCTCTACAACACCATTTTGTTGAGGAGTTCTTGGACAAGAAAACTCATGATCAAAACCATTAGAATCACAAAAATTTTCAAAATTAGTATTTTCAAATTTGCCTCCATGATCACTTCGGATTCGAGTAATCATGTAGCCTTTTCCGTTTTGAACTTTCTTAACAAAAATCTTGAAAACCGAAATAGCATCACTTTTATTTGTAAGAAAGAAAACCCATGTAATCTAGAAAAATTATCAACTATAACAAAAGCGTAGAGTTTTCCACCAAGACTGGCTACTCTACTAGGGCTAAATAAATCCATATGAAGTAATTGCAAGGGTCTAGTAGTGCTTACAGAGTTTATGGAATGAAATGAGGACTTGGTTGCCTTATTCAATTCACATTCGGCACATACCGTATCTTTTTTGAATGTGATGTCGGGCAAGCCTCTAACTAGATTCTTAGTCGATAGCCTGGATATAGTATCCATATTGGTAAGACCAAGACGCTGGTGCCACAGTAATCTTTCATCCTTATGAGCATATAGGCATCTACCTGCATTAGTATCTCTAGACAGATAGAAAATATAAATATTATCCTCTCTTACCCCTTCAAAAGCAATGTCTCCCGTTGACCTATCATAAATAAAGTATTTGTTTTGTCCAAAGTTAATGTCTTATCCATGGTCAGCAAGATGACTAATGCTGAGCATGTTATGCTTTAACTCGGTCACTAGGCAGACATCCTTTATTACGGGAGAGGGAGGATGACCAATAATATCATTACCTATAATATACCCTTTTAGGTTGTTACCGAAGGATACATATCCTTCTCTCTTCATCGATAGTGATACGAAAAGATTTGCGTCTCCCGTCGTATGCCGCGAGCATCCACTATCGAGAATCCACTTACTCTTAGTTGAGGAGGGAAGGTCCACCTACATCAAGAGTAGATGTGACCTTTGGTACCCAAGTTCTTGAGGGTCCTAAAAAGTTAGTTTTCGGAAACCATGCATATATCTTTCTATTTACTAATCTTCTAATTCTACATTATGGTGAAATATGTCCATGTAATCCACAATAAGTACATATAGCATTCCTATTTATGTTAGGAGCATGCATATGATGTCTATGAGTAGAGTGATATGGAGTAGCATGATGATATGTAGAGTTAGTATGGTGATGATGTCTATATGTAGAGTGATGTGGAGTAGCATGGTGATAATGTCTATATGGAATAGCATGGTGATGATGTCTATATGTAGAGTGATGGTGATTTTGTGCAACATAGTGATGATTGTATCTATGTGTAGCATGATGATTCTGTGACATATGAGAATTATTTCTACGTACATGTGGTTTGTGTGCTTTATGAAAGTATGTGTATATGTAAGCATGATTACGTGCTGCAGGTGGATGACGTGGTTGACTAGTATGAGTAGTGTCATGCTTTGTGTGTGTCTCATATGATTGGATTTGAGGTTGAGCAACCTGTTTTTCCAATTTAGTCTCTAATTCTTAGAGACAGCCTGCAGTTCAGTAACCATAGTATTCAAACCACATATCTTAGTAATAGAAATCTTGTGTCTACTCTTTTCTTCAGCAAGCTCCGTGTTGAGTGCTGTAATTTCTTATGTTTGTTGTTCAATGCGTGCTTCGGCATCATGTAGGCTTATTTTAAGCTTAGATACCTCATTTGTGACTTCCGTGGGTGAAGTGTCTCTAATGTTATCAAACAGTAAAGAAAGTCTTTGAATTTCGACTTCATGACTTTTGATCTTTTTCTTGGCATGTTTATATTTACCAATGACCTTTTTGTGATCATCAAGTAAATCGGTGAAAGCATCGCCAAGTTCATCAAAAGTGAAATCATCAAGAGTTTCGTTTGATACCTTGTTGGATGTTGCCATTAGGCACACGTTTGCAGCGTCTTGAGGAGAGTCCTTTTCTTCCTTGGAGTCACTAGCTTCGCTTTTATGCCAAATGCTTGTGTTAGCATATTTCTTTGAGGAAGCTTTCTTGTATGGTTTCTCATAGCGGTTGTTCTTCTTTAAGAATGGACAGTCTTTTCGAACGTGTCCCGTCTTCTTGCAACCGTAGCATGTTGGCTCTTCTTCGTCATCTTCTTGTGGTTCCTTCTTTCTTCGGTTGAAGCGAAGGAATTTCTTGAAGTTGCGGACAAGGAGAGCTTGATCATCACCTTCCGAGTTGTCGTCATCCGTCTCTTCGGAGTCAGTCCTTCGTCGGTGAGCTTGAGGGCGATCTCCTTAGCCTTAGGAGCAGGCTCTTCGAAGTCCTTGAGGTCAAGCTCATGAGTCATCAGCTTTCCCATCAAGGTCTCCATGGACATAGTTGTGAGATCATTTCCTTCTATGATGGTTGTCACCTTAGGATTCCAAATCTTTGGTAGCCTCCTAAGTATCTTGCGAATCTTCTCGTGATTCGTATATTGTTTGTCGAACGAAGATGGAGATTGATGATGTCGAGGAATCTTGTGAACATTTATGTGATCGTCTCATTTGGCTTCATCTTGAAAGCCTCATATTCTTGAGTAAGACGGCTTATCTTCGATTCCTTGACTTGAGTGGTTCCTTCATGCGTCACTTCTAGAAGTCTCCATACTTCGTGAGAGGTGGTGCATGTTGAGACCCTGTTGAACTCATTCCTGTCTATAGCACAGAATAAAGCATTAATAGCTCTCGCGTCGAGACTTGCATGTTTCTTCTCCTCGTCAGAATATTTGTCATATGGTTTCTCAACGAGATCACCATTGACAACTATCATGACGGGCTTTTTGTAACCATCGGTGACAATGGTCCACAGGTCGAAGTCTAGCGACTTGAGATAAAAGCTCATCCTTGTTTTCCAATAGATGTAGTTAGGTCCATCAAATAGGGGGAGGCCTATGAGTGGACTGCCCTTCACCGTGATTGGAAATCAAGGATTGTGTGGTTGCCATGGATCAACTCTAGGATGTTAGTCCTTGTTGAGAGAACAGAGCTCTGATACCAATTGAAGAACAGATGGCAACTCTAGAGGGGGGTGAATAGAGTTTATAACGATAATAACCAATTAAAAATTAAACTCTTCCACAAGCTGAAAGTAATCAGAGTAAATGCGAAAATAAATAAGGAGCAAGAAAGCATACGCAAACACAGCCGATTTTTAACCTGGTTTCCCTCGTGGAGGACTAGTCCAGGCCTGAGAACTCTAACTCAGGATTAAATCCACTATTTGTGAAATAGTAGTTACACCCCGTGCCTTTTCTTCAGAAGAGCACGTCAACTTCTTACAAAGATCGTAGTGGCGATGCTTAGAATTTTTCAAGTGACTTCTTGAACTCTTGCACAAACTCCTGACTGAAAAGTACTGAGCACTTGAGGCTTAGGGAGCTTGTGGCTAGTAGATGAAGAAGGGTATGGCTTGTATAGAGCTTTTGAGAGAAGAGAAGAGAAGATTGGATGATTGAAAATGAGAGAATTCATGGCCTATTTATAGGATACTAGGTAGGCAGAATTTGGCCAGAATTCTGGTTAAATTTTTTAAAAAATTGGCCGTTGGACAACTTGCAACCAGCCAACCCTAAAAATTAGGGTGCTGATTTTTAGGAGACAGAGTTCGGCCCGAACTCTGTGTGGAGGCAGAGTTCGGCCCGAACTCTGTCTCCAGAGCACAGAATGGGTCATGGGTCCAATTGGCTTATTTGGATATGTATGGAGTTATAGGATTTTGGGTATGGGTATAGGCTAAGTCTCAGATGCTCAGTACAGCTCAGTTTACATAAGTCTAGACTCAATAAAATTATAAAAATACAGACTCAAAATAACTTACATTGCAAATCCGAGCTGTCATCTGACTTGTACTTGGATGTAGTCTTCATGTGTCGTATTGAATTATCACAAGTATCATGTAGTCAATTCTATCAATATTTGGTTGACTGTGATTTTGTGTCAACATAATATATTAAAAAATTTACTTGCTTAAAATATTTCGAAACAGCAATATATTAAAAAATTTATTATTGATGAGACCAGGAGCACCATTATAGCTTTCACTCAAATCTACCAAAAAAGTAACGTGCAAGCCTTTTGGTTCTCATTTTCTCTTCAAAGATTGTTTAAACTAAAGAATAAGAAGCATGGCCGCTTAAATAATCTACGTCGAGCCTGTGATGCCAAGTAATCAAGGTTTCTAAAAGTTAGCATAATTATCCACATCAAAATTATATTCTCCAACCAAATTCTTTTAATGGAATCAAACAATTTTTGCTAAACCGAAATTTTAGTATGATTTAAATTAGGGAACCGAAACCTTGGTACATGCAAATCATCTGATTGCAACAAAAAATAAAATAAAAAATAAAACTCAATCGATGGATCATAAAACTTTGATCGAGCAATGGAAATTCCTAAATTAAATTAGATCAAACGATCTAGGGTTTCTGAACACCAATAAAAATTGAATCTGAAACTTCAAACTCATGAATCAAATAGGGAGCCTCTGATACCACTTGTTAGAAATTAATGTACCCTGTCGATTCATGAGATGTATAACATAATAAATTTGCGGAAGCGTACCTGAATCAATTGCTAGACTTGATGGATCTTGAAGCGAACGTCTCTTTTTTTGGGGTTTGATCTTCCAACTTGCTACGACCTTTAATGGCAAAGGTGAATCCGAATCCTTTGTCCCTCTCTTTCTGTTGATGGGGATGCAGAAGAGAAAAAGAGAATCATCTCTTTGGTGGCCGTATGAGTTGGGGACCATAACCCTAATGAATACACACATATATATAGATATGTGTGTTTGATATTTCTAATTTGGCCCCTCATCAAATTAGAATTATCTCCGGTATCTACACATTAATTCCATGACAATTATACCCTTAAGCCAATTTCCAAATAGACCACTTTAATTTGACTTAATTATTTAGATAGCCCAAACACAATTAATTTTACATGTGTGGCCCCTTAATTATTGAATAATTCCAACACCCTAATCACAAGTGTAACATAACAAAACATTGAAAAAAGAGAAAGAAAAGAGGCAAGAGTGCCATTGTAACTTTGGGAGAGAATAAGGAGGATTGAAGACCGTTTTCGAAGAAGGATCGTGTTCGGGTAATATCTACTCGTCGTCTTTGTTCTTCGTAGCCTTGTAATCAATTATTCTTACTTCAAGTGTTGTGGGGATCCGTATTGGAGGAGAGAAGTTTATAGAAGGTGTACTCCTTTATTTCATTAGTGAAGGATTCTCAGGGTTGGACTCCGATCGTCTCGTAGTTTTTTTCGCAAAGGTTTTCACGTCAAAAATTCTCTGTGTCTGCGTGGATTGTGTTGTGTTTGGTTCGTGCGTTGTATTGCTCGTTCTCTCGCAGGTACTCTCTAGTTTGGGAAAAGGTTTTCGCGCTTCTTTTCCAACAAATATAACCTATGTTGGATAAAAAAATATAACTCATAAGTAGCAATACAAATTATTATAACAATATGTCTTGTCTAATTCAAATAAGTATGAAAACAATGTCATTATGCGTGATAATACAAGAAATGTGTATTATATATGTCTTTCTTGTAGCATTTATGAAGGATTGCGAAGTTCATTGTGTTCATACACTTTATTCTTCGAGATGGAGGGAGTTAACATGGTACGTTAGGCCACGACAATGCACAAGTCAAGATCGTGCTATATATATATATATATATATATATATATATATATATATATATATATAAAGTGAAGCAAAATGATACTGAGAATGAATTTATTAACTAGTTGGTTGAATGATCGCCTAAATACTCGATTCTCTCGACCATATTAGATTATGTAAGCTATCAAACGTAACAATGTTCAACATATTATTTTGTAAATTTGGGAATATTTAAGTTTTTTGTTTATATACAAATAAATTTATGTAATTTCGTCCAACAAAATACATCTATATTCTAAAAATTTCAACTACTAATAACAAAACATACATAATTGTTAAGCATTTGTGAAAGAGACAAATAATTTATTATAATATAACAAATTTGTGTATTAAAAAAAATACATATTCAAACATTAATTATTTTAATTTAATTTAATTTTATGAGATGTCCGATGTTATATACGGAACTTTTGTACACGTAACGATGTATGTTTTTTTGGTCATTGTCCCAAATTTTTACCATTTTTTTAAATAAAAGAATAATACATTCCGTAGGACGATCCTAATCTGCCATCCAACAAGGTTGTTGTACCTCTTTTCGAAAATCACAAAAACTCAAGTTCGACAAACATTAATTTTAGAAAAACAAGGGTAAAGTAACAAAATATACGAGTGAGTCAATGATGCATGCATGGGGTGGGCTACCCTGCCCCTGAAAAAGTGTTTTTCAGGTAAAAGTCTTGCCCCACCCCCTGAATGATATGATGGTTCGCAACTCCTTTCCTCTTCACGCCGAGCTGCCCACACACCCATCCCAGCTGGACGACTACGGCCGAAAACAAGTACTAGACGATTTTTTCTTCTCCAAATAATCCCCCTTCAAAACAAATTCCAAAAGACAGAAACACCTCCCAACCAATAGACCCCGTCCTCCCAACACAAAAAAAGAAAAAGAAAAAGAAAAAGAAAAAGAAACCCTAACCCTAGATTAGAAGATCCCAAGACGGGAGGAGATCTCTAGCTGGGGGTTTAGGGTTTCCTCCTCTCGCCTGCTATGGGCTCCCGGGGTCTCTTCGGGTGGTCCCCACCCCACATCCAGCCGCTGACCCCCGTCTCCGAGGTCTCCGAGCCGCCGGAGTCGCCGTCCCCCTACATGGACACCAGCGCCGAGGCGGCGGCTGCCTCCGCGGCCCAGATGGAGGCAGAGGAGGGCCTCGCCGACGAGGCCGAGGAGGCCGAGCCCCCACCCGCGGCGGTGCCGTTCTCGCGGCTGTTTGCGTGCGCCGATGGCCTCGACTGGGCGCTCATGGCGGTCGGGGCGCTCGCGGCCGCCGCCCACGGGATGGCGCTCGTCATATACCTCCATTTCTTTGGCAGGTCCATCAATCTGTTGAATTCGGAACACAGGGATGCGGTGATCCATGGGAACGGCGACGAGCTGTTCCACCTCTTCAAGAAGGTGAGAGTCTTGAATGCTTCTTGTTTGCTTTTAGGGCTTCAATAGTGAAATTCTTATGTAGAAATGGGGAGATTTTAGCTTTAGATATGGCGGGTTAAGGCATGCGGTATGAATGACAATTAGTTTTGAGGATTTAAATTCGTACTCTTTCTTGATTGGTGATAGGTGCTATTAGTACTAAAGTATGTTCGTCCTGTTATTGCAATTTTCTTCTTTTTTGTTCTAATTTTTCAGTAGTCTTGTTTTTTGAGCATGAATGAGAAATGTAGG
>JANAVB010043662.1:0-37663 GCA_029216955.1 Iris pallida
TCTTGTTCTCTTGTTCTTCTTCCATGATGCCTAAACAAGAAGAAAGAAAATAAAATAGGTTTGGAGAAAGAGATGTGAGGAAGGAGACGAACAAAAAAAAACAAAAAAAAATGGCTTGTATACTTACATTTGGCTAGTCCTGAGTAATTTTCAAGTGAAAACTTGTAAATAAAAATATCAGATTGGGTTAGTCCTGATCAACTTTGATGTGCCCTTATAATTAGCCAAAAAAAGGGCCTTAGTTTAGTAATACATGGCATGCCAATAACCAGGACGAAACTAGGTTGTGGGCTAGGATGGGCTCCAGTCCATTCTATTTTCCATATAAGTCTTCCACACTCCACCACCCAGCCTATCCTAATTAATCTACCCCAATCTACTTTAGTTCGAATTTTTTGTTTCGTCTTTGCCATAACATTACAATCCGACACTTATAAATATATTTTCTTAACCATTGCAATCTAATTATTTAACTGATATCCATAATTATTTAATTTTTTTATTTTAAATAGATGATGTGTCATATTTATAAGGGAGAGACATGATCATGACCGATCCTAAACTCATGGGGATCCGAGACAAACTTACAAATGTACTCCTATACATAATATAATAAAAAAAAATCTAAAATAAAAGTATAAATTAAAATAAATTGTCATCACTAAGAATTGAAATAAGGACCTTATACATGCAACTCTAACATAACATCCACCACACCATAATTATTATGTTAATTAATGCTCATGAAACATATTAGGTCTATTTTAAATATATTTATATTTAACTGATTTTTTTGGACTCTTCAAATTCGTGGTTCCTGGAGTCGTTCTGGTAGCCCTGGACATGATTGAGACACGAGCAGTTGCGACAACAGATTTGCTCTCAAATTCCAAACCAGAAAGTAGTCTTCAACAACTAATCACAGTTATGTGGACTTGTACATGTGTCCGAAGTATTTTGAGCAGTATCCGCCAGTGGCATCTGTGTGGATGGACACTCGAAGGCGCGACGGTTCCTGGTTCCGTGCTGTTTGGTCCCAGGTTCATGGCATCCAGGCTCTACCAGCTCTGCCCACCTGAGGTTAAGTCCGCTTGCCCTCATAATTCAATTCGATACGACACATCTATGACACGATAACACGGATCCGACACCTATTCTAGTCTGTCCTAGTATATTTGGAACGTCCATGCGTATTTGATATGCATATATGTCCAACACCATGACATCAATTTTGGAGTGTCCGTGCTAGCAGGATATGATGCTGGGAACCACACTCGTGAGAGAAGCCTCGCACTTCGTAGAGGATTTGGGAAGCTTACCGGCCTTCTCCGAAGACGGATACGGGTCCGTCGCAACCGCCTACATCGTCTGCGGGCAGGACGTGGCGATCACCGAGGACTACCAGCGGTTCATGATCAGGAACCCACCCTGTGAAAGAGGTGATAGAGATCGAAGGGGCGGACCACATGCCAATGCTCTCGACGCCACAGGAGCTGTGCCCATCTCCATTGCTGACCATGCCTCCTATTCTACTGCATAGTTATAGTTACGTTCTTAATATGCAATGTTGTTCAATGATAGAACAAAAATTGTAAGCTTCTAAGCAACTCTAAGTCCTTTGCTTTCAGTTATTATTGTTTGTTATTGGGAAAAAAAAATCTACCATCTCAATGTCATGATTTAGAACGATCTGAAATCCAATTTGAAATTCGTACATCGGATCACGAATTCGATATTACCTTTGAATTCGTGACGTTGTTTTAGCCTAAATTTATGTTGGTGTTTTTGCCTTTGGACTAGAAAAGATAGTCCCACATCGACTACACCAAATGATGAGTATCTCAATATAATGCATTGCTTGTGTTGAGGTGTGCACATGAGGTGTAGTGGGGCACAAGTTTGTACCATGTGGGAGTATTTTTCTAGAAGGAAAAAAGATTAAATCCAACAAGGATGCAAGTTGATTTTTGTTGTGCGGACTCGGACTCGGACACGGACTCATGCACGAAAGTGTTCGGGGGGTAGGCGTGGACTGGCACACTTCTATGCTGATTGTGGGATGATCTAAAATATCAAACTCTATATTTGAGTATTGGTATTTTAGTCCCACATCGGATAGGAGAAGAGGTGAAGTCTCAACTCCACTCTATAAATAGAGCCCCTTGGCCTCCTTTGAAAGATGCACCAAGAAGAGAATTAAGGGAGTCTGTAAAGTCCAGGAAGCCCGTTCAAGTCTCAATATTGACTTACGAGCGTTCCAGAAGTTCTTCGTGAACTTGCTGGTTCCTGGGAGCAGATCGTGTTGGGGCGAATCTTGCTTTGAGCAACGGTGATTTTAATCACCCCAGCAAGAACCTTTCCTCTTCTTCTTTCTTATTTCTTCTTTCTTCTCCTTCATCTGAGTTGTAACTCAGTTCTGTCCGTCTGCAACTGCGATTGCAAGGAAGAACGTGAGATTTATTTTCTGAACTCAGTTCTGTCCGTCAGCAACTGCGATTGCGAACGTGAGATTTTCTTTCTGATTATTGTTGCTTTTGTAATCAGACTTATATTGTAGTGTTCCTCCTGGATCTCGAGAATAATCAGAAAGTGAACGTTTGTTGAACCTCTGATCTGGACATCGAGTCTACCATCTTTGATCAAGCCCCGGACTAACAATCTCAAAGCAAGATCCTTGTAGATGGAGAACTCTCGTGCTTCTCTCATCGATACCAGCTTTAACGAGTTGGAGAAATTCGACGGAGAACATTTTCAAATCTGGAAGAGGAAGGTCACCCTTAATCTTCAACTCGTGGACGTAGACCATGTGTTGATTGAGGATGAACCGACAATTCCAGAAGGAGGAACTGCCGATGCTATTGATGCTGCACTCGTCAAGCAGAGCAAATGGAAGAGAGAAAACAACATATGTAAACTGCTGATTCTCAATTCTATGGAAGACTCTCTGGCAGAGTCATATTCCAAGAAGGAGAATGCCAAAGAGATCTGGGATTCTTTGGGTATTTGAAGATGATGAGAACAGGTCCAAAATCTTCATCGTCGAGAAGTACCACAAGTGGCTCTTCGAAGACGAAATGGCGATGCTACCTCAAGTAAAGGAATTTCTGAAGTTGCACCAGAAGTTAGATGACGAGAAGATGTCCCTCGTCGACAAGTTTGTCGTTGGAGGAATAGTCTCGAAACTTCCTGCTGGTTGGAGCAACTTCTATGCTAGAATGCATCGGAAGAAGCTGGACATTAGCTTGGAAGATCTTCTACAAGAGATCCACGTTGAGGACGAAATTCGATCTCAACAGAAGATGGACTCTCTGTCCAAACAACTGGCTAAGGCCAACTTGGTGCAGACAAGAGAGTTCAAGGGGAAGCAGGTGGCTTCTCATCACAAGAAGAAGGACTCCACTAATCTAAAAGTGAACGGTCCTTCGTTCAAGCAACAGAAGTCCAAGTCCCACGTGACTTGCTTCAACTGTGACAAGAATGGCCACTACATGAGTGAATGCCAATCCAAGCTCAAACCAAAATAGCAGGTATAGCTAAACTTGGTTATTTTGATTACTTAACTTGGTTGCTATTGTTGCACAGGTTGAGTTATCTAGCGTGGTAGCTAACTAGTGGTCTGACACTAGTGCATCTGACCACGTATGCTCTCAAATAAGCTAGCTGTTCACCAAGGACGTGTCATGTTATGACGAAGGTCTCGATGGCGAACATATATCTAGCAGAAGTTCTGAAGATCGAGACAGTGGTTATTAACCACCGACAAGGACACTAGAATGCGTGTTGCATGTACCAGAGATTTTTCGGCGATCTGATCTCAAAAAGTCTGTTATCTGATACAGACTTGAAATATGGACATTCGTACTAGCCAGATGTAATTTTTTGGCGAAAAACATGCTTCGAAAAGATGTTCGGTGCTGAAGGAATGTTCGAACTTTTGCTGATGGCGATGAAGTTACTTCATTGAGTAGACTGAGAGTTGTTCTATGACAGAAGCAGACTCAAGCTGTCCTACCGGGACCTTATCTTCGGAATGTGGGGGTAAGGAGGTGGAGGAGTTTAAGGTCTGTGCAGATACAAGACTGTTGGGAAGCTGCTCAGACAATTGAACTAAAGTACTGATCATCTGGAGTTAGTACACTCAGATATCTGTGACTTTTATCAATTCTCCCCAGAGGCCGGTTCGAAGTGTTTCTCGAAGTGCACGTTCGCATGACTTCTCAAGTAGAAGGATGCAACATTCGAGTAGTTCAGAGACTTAAGGGCTGAAGCTGAACGTTAAACCGATCTACAACTACTCAGAAGTGATCGAGATGTAGAGTAGAGGTCTCATGAATTTACATCATTCTGCAAAGAACATGGAATCATCAATGAGACTACTGCTCCGTATTCTCCTCAATCTAACGGGATAGCGGAGAGGAAGAACAGAACGTTGACAGAAATGATGAACTCAATACTGCTAACTATGGGTCTTCCTAAATGCTAATGGGAAGAAGTTGCATGGACGACCACTTTTATTCTAAATAGAGTGCCGTATGCAACTTCGGACGTAACTCCTCATGAACACTGGTTCAAAGTCAGACCTAACTTGAATGTCATTCGAGTGTGGGGGTCTCTGGCTTATGTGAAGCTCCCAGATCTGAAGATTCAGAAGCTGGGGACTAGGACTACGAAGATGATCTTCTTGGGGTATGCCGAGAAGAGTGATGCTCGGAGATTTCTTGATATTGAGTCAAATTATATCATCGAATCTCATGAAGACAAAAACATTGTTCTTTCGGACATTCCGGAAAATGATGTAGGTGCAAATGAGACTGAAATCTCATATGGGCCAGTAGTCCAAGAAGAAGCTGTTGTTGAGGAAACAACTCTTGTACCAGAACTCGCAGAGCCGTCAGCTAAGCGAGCGAGGAGACCGAAAGATTTCGGAGATGACTTTGTCACCTATCATGTGGAAGCAGATCCGCTTACCTATGATGAGGCGATGAAGACCAGAGATGCTATCTTCTGGAAGGAGGCAGTGAATGACGAGTTTGACTCTATCACCTCCAATAACACATGGGTGTTGGTAGATCTACCTGAAGGAGAAAAGCCCATCGGATGTAAATGGATCTTCAAGAAGAAGATGAAGGCAGATGAAACTATTGACAAGTTCAAGGCCAGACTGGTAGCCAAGGGATTTTCTCAGAAACAGGAGATAGACTACTTTGACACGTACGCTCCAGTAGCTCGGATGACCACCATCAGGATGTTGATCGCTCTAGCAGCTATACATAAGTTGGTGATACATCAGATGGATGTAAAGACCGCATTCCTGAATGGAGAGCTGATCGAAGAGATTTACATGCAACAGCCAGATGGATTTGTCGTCAATGGTCTTGAAGACAAAGTCTGCAAGTTGGTAAAATCATTGTATGGTTTAAAGCAAGCTCCCAAGATGTGGCATGAGAAGTTTGACAATGTTATTAGGTCAAACGACTACAGAGTCAGCGAGACGGACAAATGTGTTTACACAAAGTTCACTGATGGAATAGGAGTCATCGTTTGTCTGTACGTGGACGACATGCTAATCCTAGGTACGGATATAGGCTGTGTCACATAGACAAAGAAGTTCCTCTCAACCAAGTTCAGTATGAAGGACTTGGGGGATGCATATGTCATCTTGGGACTCAAGATCATTCGGACAGACACTGGACTAGCGCTGTCACAATCTCATTATATTGAGAAGATGATCATTCGTTACGGGTATCAGGATCTTCCAGGGATCGATACGCCGTACAAGTATGATCTGAAACTGAAGACTAATTCAAGAAAAAGCGTCAGACAGCTGGAGTATGCAAGCGTAATTGGAAGTTTGATGTATGCTACTACTGCCACAAGGTCTGACATAGCTTTCGCTGTGAGAATGCTGAGTCGTTTCACGAGAAACCCAGGCATTGAGCACTGGAAAGCTGTAAAACGGGTTATGAGATGTCTCAAAAAGACTCAGACATATGCACTGTACTACAACGGGTATCCGACAGTAGTGGAAGGCTTCAGTGATGCTAGCTGGTGTTCAGAGGTGGAAAGCGAGAGATCCACAGGTGGATATGTCTTTTCCTTGGATGGAGCTGCTATATCGTTGAAGTCGAAGAAGCAGACTATACTCTCTCGTTCCTCCATGTAATCTGAATTCTATGCACTTGAAGCTGCAGCAGATGAAGCAGAATGGCTTCGAAAGCTCATGTATGATCTTCCAGTGGTTGGGGCTCAGATACCGGCAATACCGATATACTGTGACAACCAGGCGACTGCGGCGGTGGCATCAAATGACCTCTTCAACGGGAAGAAGAGGACTGTGCGGCTGAAGCACAGGACAGTACACGATCTTATCAAAAGAGGTGTAATTGCAGTGATTGATATTCGGAGTCAGGAGAACCTGGCAGATCCGTTCACAAAGGGCCTCAAGCGCCAGTTGGTCGATGACACAGCTTGTAAAATAGGCTTGAAGGCATTCTGATAGTGTGTCTTTGTAATCCTACCATAAAGTTTTATGCTATTAGTTCAAAGAGAAATCTACTAGGCATCTAACTTTTGGTTCAAAGGAGGATCACTGATTGGGAAACTATCAGGTAACAGTGGGTACTTGTTCTCTGGAACATGGAAGGGATACGGACCCATAACCACTGTTGTCTACTATGCATTTTTCTGCAGAAAAAACAGATCCTGTGGAAGGTTGGCTTAAACGCCTTAATGAGTTCTCAGGTAGAGTGAATGCCTGGTGTGCTTTACAGGAAGCACGGTAGAGCAGCACTACAAGGAGTGAAACTCCGTGCTACAGTGGGATGACTCCACCATGAGGTTCCCAGGTAGGGGTAATGCCTCGGCTTTGCAAGCCAAGTTATAGCGGCGTAGCACCGCAAATAGGCAGGTAGCCTAATGCTGTATGACGTAATTAAAGAGTTGTAGACAACACTACAAAGAGGAGGATGGCCCCATGTTACAGTGGCACGACACCACGATGAGGTACCCAGGTTGGGGTAAAGCCTCGGCATTGCAAGCCATGTCGACGTTGCGGCGTAACACCGCAAGGAAGCCTTAGGCTTCATGCTGGGTAGTTTGGCACTACAAAGAGGCTTGTGACCTCATGCTACAGTAGTATGACACTACGATGAGGTTCCCAGGTAGGGGTAATGCCTCGGCTTCAGGCCATGTCATAGCGGCGTAGCACCGCAAGGAAGCGCAAGGCTTCAAGCCATATCTCTTTAATAAAGAACTCACCTATAGTGTATGGAAAAAGATATCAGGTCGTCTCTTGAGGGTAAACTTGTAGACGCCCAAAATTATACACTGAAACCAGGCTTGCACAAGGCCTTCAATGTGCAACCAGAATCACAGTTGATGTCATTATGTGAGTAGAAAAAATTCCAGTTATGGTACAGAATTCAAGGCTTAGTCCATTCTTGTATCATTCTGTTATTTAACCTATGCGGGAAGATTCAAGTCATAGCGACATCTCTCCTAATGCATGATGGGCAGTCACTGTGGGGAACGCTCAACCCATATATTGAGATATGTGGGGGATTGTTGGTGTTTTTTGCCTTTGGACTAGAAAAGATAGTCCCACATCGGCTACACCAAATGGTGAGTATCTAAATATAATGCATTGCTTGTGTTGAGGTGTGCACATGAGGTGTAGTGGGGCACAAGTTTGTGCCATGTGGGAGTATTTTCCTAGAAGAAAAAAGGATTAAATCCAACAAGGATGCAAGTTGATTTTTGTTGTGCGGACTCGGACTCGGACACGGACTCCAGAATGTCTCGTGCATGCACGGAAGTGTTCGGGGGGTAGGCGTGGACTGGCACACTTCTATACTGATTGTGGGATGATCTAAAATATCAAAGTCTATTTTTGAGTATTGGTATTTTAGTCCCACATTGGATAGGAGAAGAGGTGAAGTCTCAACTCCACTCTATAAATAGAGCCCCTTGGCCTCCTTTGAAAGATGCGCCAAGAAGAGAGTTAAGGGAGTCTGTAAAGTCTAGGAAGCCCGTTCAAGTCTCAAATATTGACTTACGAGCGTTCCAAAAGTTCTTCGTGAACTTGCTGGTTCCTGGGAGCAGATCGTGTTGGGGCAAATCTTGCTTTGAGCAACGGTGAATTTAATCACCCCAGCAAGAACCTTTCCTCTTCTTCTTTCTAATTTCTTCTTTCTTCTTTCTTCTCCTTCATCTGAGTTGTAACTCAGTTCTGTCCGTCTGCAACTGCGATTGCAAGGAAGAACGTGAGATTTATTTTCTGAACTCAGTTCTGTCCGTCAGCAACTGCGATTGCGAGGAAGAACGTGAGATTTTCTTTCTGATTATTGTTGTTTTTGTAATCAGACTTATATTGTAGTGTTCCTCCTGGATCTCGAGAATAATCAGAAGGTGAACGTTTGTTGAACCTCTGATCTCGACATCGAGTCTACCATCTTTGATCAAGTCCCGGGACTAACAATTTATATATAACTTGTCACTTTTTTTACTCGAACTAATTTGGTTCAATTTTCTGGCTTTTGGGGGTCCGCTGTTAGACACACGAAAACACCTTCTAACACGAAAACGAAAATTTTCGGTCTTGACATATTTATAAACTTCTTTATATGAATCTTGGGTATTGGTATCATCCGGACTCATTTGTGATAGTTGTATATGCATTTGAGCTCATCTCAGTCTTTTTTCATATTTTCGGACTGTTTTTCTATCAATACGTTCGTGTATGACACATCGACTTCATATATTCTTCAGACAAGTACTTACAAGGCTACATAGAGAGGTACCTTTATATTGTGGATGATATGTCTGTTACATGTTACACATAGATTCTAGGTTTCGTGTTGTGATCCGCTTATGGATCGTTAGTTCATTTTCTATAGTGATTATGCATAGCGAGATATAGTCGGGAGGGAGAATACTTAATAGGCATATAGTTCACCTCGTTATCGAACGAATCATGATTGTAAGTCGTTGCACATATGCGTTCCGACGCGTCTTATGTCCAAAAATCTTGACTGCTAATCGTCATATACTGGCATGTCTTATCACCTGCCTTAGACCTTATATGCCAAACTGGGTATTCTAAATTGTACGTATCACACATATATACAAATCACTTGTTATTGAGTTCAGTTGTTCTTGTTATAGTCTTATCATGCTTCTAGTCATTACATGCTATTTTTCAGTACATGTCTTTATGATTCTATTGATATATTCATCATATTGTTTAGTGTATCTCTGTTGTGCTCAGTATTTTACTTAATTCTGACTGGATAACGTTGACATTTATACGATGATGACATTATCCTACCTATTATGGTCTCCGGGAGGAAATATTGGACGATTTGACCGATGGTATCATGGTGTGCGGTCGTAGGCACCAAAAAATAGAACATTTTCTCTTAAAATTATTTGTAGTAGTGAAAGTAAGGATCGATCCCACGGAGAGCAATTAGTGTACTTTTATGCAATGTGAACAAGGATGGGGGGAGAGATTTGAATTTAATAAAAGCAAATTTAAGAAGAGCTAAAAAATAATAAAAGTGAAATCAATCAAAGGAACACATATTGGACTCAGTTAACATTCACCATTGGAATATTAAAATTGATCATCGATGCATGCATAAATTAACTCATACTGTGAATATTCACCGTCAGAAGTATCTTCCTATCTCTCTTAGGCTTAGTTAATTAAAAACAAGCGATCTAATTAACTTTAACTACTAAATAATCCAAGACAAGCACCGAAGATTTAATCTAGCAATTTTTAAAAAAACCATGAGATCGATAAAGCAAAACAAAACAAGTACAAGCGGTTGCATTTAGTTTTGTCAAAAGTTTTACTCCTAAGATCTAATAAAACAAAGCAGTTTATTAAATCTTGGTTGCT
Source organism: Iris pallida (assembly GCA_029216955.1). Taxonomy (NCBI): domain Eukaryota; kingdom Viridiplantae; phylum Streptophyta; class Magnoliopsida; order Asparagales; family Iridaceae; genus Iris; species Iris pallida. Next base: position 9,905 of record JANAVB010043662.1, read on the forward strand.
TCATAAATTAGAAAAATCAAACAATTACCGATTTGATATATAATTAAGCAGTAGATCGAAATGAATAATAAGCTAGTAGGCCTCCTAATAATTAAACAAAATAATCATAAAGATGTGCATAGAAAAACATTCATTACTCAAAATATAAATCAAACAAATAAATATAATTTAGACCTTACAAGTTTTTTGATTCCAAGGCTTCCGTATCCTTCGACCAACAAGACTTCTCATGATTTCTATCCCTTTTATACACCATAAATTAGTTGTTTCAATCCCGCAATATCTTTCCACATATCCTCTAAATTTGACAACTTCTCAAACAAAAAAAAACTAAGACGTAGAACAAGTAAAAAAATAGTTATTTTGGTTTCTATTTTTGTTCACAGCATCTTTGACTCAACTTCAAGCCTGATTTCGTTCATGATACAGCCTGAATCTCGAAAATCTCAAAATATGAAAGTTATAGGCAGTTGTCTTAGCTTTCCAACTCTTTTTGAATTACCTCAATTTTTTTTCAGATGAAAAAGTTACACGCATTTTGGTCACTACCAAAATAAGTCATATTAGCGACGTATTTAGCGACTCCAAGATAAAACGTCGCTAATATTTGGGGGTTTAGCGACGTTTATCTAAGACGTCGCTGTTTGTCGCTAACAGCGACTAATAGCGACGTCTAGCGGCTATAATTTGTTAAATGGGAATCTGCGTCGCAAGTTCGTCGGTACACGTCGTTGATATAGCGACGTGTAGCGATGCATTTTAAGCAGCGTCGTCGTTTATTAAATATCAGCGACGTTTAGCGACGGCCGAGAAGGACGTCGCTAAATGTTTCATATAGGCGGCGAGGGTTTCCTTTTCGATCATTCACAAATTCTTCCCCCCAATTTTTTGCGCGCTCCTCCTCCGCGACGATCCTCCGGTGATTTCCCTCCTCCAGCCTCCTCCTCCGCGGCGCTCCTCCGACGATCTCCCTCCTCCTTCTCCTCGTCCTCCTTCCTCAGGTAGCTCCTTCTCAGGTAACTCTCCCCTGTCCCCGCTTCCCAGTTTCTTATTGAAGAAGCTGGGCACGCTGAGCAGCCCGTTATGCCTTGATGAGGACGATTCGGAAGACAATGCTGATCAAGCATCTTTCTTCTCCTCTCCTCCACCATGGCTCTGGACCCATCTGCTCCTCCCTACTTTCCTTCTTCTTATTTGACTCTCTCCGCCACATATGATATCCACCTCAAGTGTAGAGTCGGAAGAGAAGAAGCGGGCAAGAAGCGGGCAGGAAGAGGAGGGGGAAGCAGCACAGCCGACGGCATGACCCGGAGGAAGTACAGATGTTTTCTTCAAATCCGTAGGAGAACTATAAGGATATATCTTTTCACAACATGTCACCTTGTCAAAGACCTTAATGTGAATATCATGTTACCCGCGGTGTCGGAAGACTAGCATGTCATAAATTTTTAAGCCGTGTGTTTTGACATAATCCTCCCAACTCTTTCCTCCTATGTAGTAATCTTGCATTACTACATAGTAGGAAAGAGTTTGGAGGATTATGTCAAAACACACGGCTTAGAAAATTATGACATGTTAGTCTTTCGACACTGCGGTAACATGATATTCACATTAAGGGTCTTTGACAAGGTGATATGTTGTGAAAAGATATATCCTTATAGTTCTCCTACGGATGTTGAAGAAAACCTCTGTACTTCCTTCGGGTCATGCCGTCGGCTGTGCTGCTTCCCCCTCCTCTTCCTGCCCACTTCTTCTCCCCTGACTCTACACTTGAGGTGGATATCATATGTGGCTGAGAGAGTCAAATAAGAAGAAGGGAAGTAGGGAGGAGCAGATGGGTCCAGAGCCATGATGGAGGAGAGGAGAAGGAAGATGCTTGATCAGAACTTGAGGTGAAAAGTTGTGACGTTGATAGCGTGAGAGAGGGAGGGAAGTGGCTGCATGCCTTTGGCTCACTCGAGCGGTATTTGTCCTCCGACCCTCATCCCTCGGCAATGATGATACGACAACCTATCACTATATCTTATATAGTAGTAGATGATGTCTTAGTATTACATTATGTGAGTTCATCTTGATTCTGTTACATTCTTCAGATACTAGATACGATAAGAACATATACTACACCATATGTACAGAACATAGATGATTCACACTAATGTATGTTAGAATGAATTTTGGGTTGTGTTCTGAGCCATTCGTTCCCATACTTGGCAATTAAGTTGTGGACCATTATGTTTGACATTGTTGTTACAAATTTTCATATATCTGTGTTGATTGATGAGATTGTGTTTCAAACGTGTTCGTGATTGTGTGTATCTGTGTTGTTTGATACTGTGTTCGTGATACACACCGTCATTGTTGTAACAAATGGTGTAGGGGATGCTGCAAATGCTGTAATTTTTTTATTTTTTTCAAGATTAGCGACGTTCAGCGACTCTCAGCGACGTCCAGCGACGACGGTAACGTCGCTAAGTAAGTATCACAGCGTCGCTAACTGTGATGAATACCGTCGTTGATCGTCACTAAACGTCGCTACGTAAGATGTCGCTAAACGTCGCTATATGTCGGTACTATAGCGACGTACCAAAGTCGCAGAACGTCGCCATTTGGCTCTCAAGCCAGGTCAGCATCGATGCATGTCAAGTCGCTCAACGTCGCTAGGTTACGTCGGTAAATGATGACGTTTTACATCGCTGGTCGTCGCTGAATTAGCTACGTGTCAGCGTCGCTAAATGTCGTCGCAATAGTGACGTATTGCGACGTTTTGTGGTTTAGCGACTAGGTTAATCACGACTACGTGCAAACGTCGCTAAATACGTCGCTAATCGATATTAATGCCATTTTTTTCCCTATTTAGTGACGTCCTGAGGCGTCGCTGATTTGACAGATTTTAGTAGTGGGTAAAAGGTGTCAAAATTGTCCAAAAATTGTAATTTATCTCCATTTTGCACATAGTGTCTCCAACTGCATCTAAATCAAAATAGAAGAATAGTGAGTACCTTTACTCAAGAAATGAGCATAAAATGGTAAACATTAAGGGATAAAAATATAACATTTTATGTTCTTATCAAATATCCCCACACTTAACTTTTGTTCGTCCTCCGACAAAACTCTAATTTATTTATTTTTTCCAAAACAAAAATCAAGGTTGTAATGCTATAAATAAAGAATAACCAAGCTCTTCAAAACTCATAACATACCATGAAAATATATTCTTAAACAACTTCTAATTACTTAGTAGGTATTTTTACTTACATAGAGTTAACTAAATTGGTAGACACTCACAGAAATAAACACTCAACTCTCATCTGTTTGAAGGGTATGTGTTTCGCTCAAATTCATTCCAAAAGAAAAGATCTACCATAAGCAGCTTGCATATTTTCTCATTCTCCACCACTTGGATCACATGCATAACACAAATCATACGGACTTTTCATGGGTTGTAATGGGACTTAGGATCAATGTAGGATATATTTGGGAGTGTGGTTCAAAAATCATCAAAAGTAATGGAACAAAAATGATTTAACTAAAGTGCATAATGTATAAAACATGTAAAAATAATCACCCCATTCAGCAGCTTCTTCAATTTGACTTCAAAGCATTCAACATACCCCTTTACTGGAATTTTAGGAAGAATTGTGAATATGGTTATCAAAGTAATTTTCTCTATCACTTTTTTTTTGTTAACTACTTCTTTCTTTCTTTCTTTTTTATAATTTTTTTCAATTTTATTTTTCATTTTCATTTTTATTTTCTTTTCCTCTTTTTTTTTTCATTTTTTTGAATCAAGATGGAACTCAAGAATTTGACAATAAAAATATGTAGCCAAACTATAAATTCAGATACCTCCATACTTATTCCTTATACACCTATACATATCACAATGCTCTACTAGCTTTACAGCTTGGGTAAAGATTTTTTTTTTCGCAGGTTAAAGCTTGTAATGTGGGTTCAAAAAAATTAAAGAAATAAGGCTCAAAGAGGTTCAACCAAAAAAATAATTTCATGGTAGGCTATTTGGCTTAAGTAGCATATAACAAAGAGAGCCTTAACCATGTTCATGTATACATGTGTCGATGTGACCTCAAAGAGAACCAAAGCAAGTTCTAGAGAAACAAATCCATGGAAGAATATCTCTCATAAAAAATAATGAGACTGATGTGTCAGTCTAAAGGCTCAAAATCTCACCGGCTTTTGTCTACCAAATTTAGTCACTACCATCATTAAGAAAAATAGCTAGACTAATTAATTTTAAGTTAAAAAGAGTACTTATTCAATCATGTTATGAATTTTTTAAACTTAGTTGAATCTTGTTCATGACATACACAACCAAAAATTATTGAAAAGCACAAAACCAGTATTTTTTAATTTTTTCTATATTTATTTATTTTGAAAAACCAGGCATTTTCCAAAAAAAATTAAACAAAACCTAAATCTCCTTCCATATAATTAAAACAGATATTGTCCCCAACGTAAGGCTAAATGCAAAAAAAAAGATAAAAACAAAAAATAACAAAAATGCAAGAATAAGAACATACTCCCCTTGGGTTGCCTCCCAAGTAGCACCTTTGTTTAATACGTCGTTGGCCCGACTCTATGCACACGTGACGTAACTATGCAAGGATTTCTCATCTTGGCTAGAAGCCTATAAAACAGATGGTAAATACCGCTTGTCAAAAATTGATAATAAAATATAAGAAATATTACCTGACTCTTGTCTTTTTATAAAATTATTGAACCCTGCAACAGTTTCATGTAAATTATTTGTCACATCCCAGTACTGAAATACGGAGACGGATTAGGCCAGCTACCCCACGTGAGGTACGAAGACGTCACACGACGATTGTGACTGTCAAGAGACTAGGGGGTGCATACTACAATCAAGTCTCCTATGGTCTCGCAGAGCATCTATGTCTCAATCAATCAAAATAAGAAGCAGAAAATAATGATCATATATGACAAAACAGTAAGGTATCCCCCACGGTTCATCAAAATAATTCTTAAGCCTAGCTATACAAAATGATAAGCTAGTACCAAGAGTCAATAGTACATAACTATAGTGAGCTGCAGTCTGACAGCTAAATGTCCAGAACATCCGGCTAACAGGTGCCGTTGGATAAATGCCAAGTACAAAATGAAAGATATCAGAGCGATGAAGAAGAAATCCACTTATGGTCCCTAGCGTCCATACTCCTGGTGTGCACCATTGACGTTAGGGAGAAAAGTCGGATCCTTTGGCTCTGCTACGTGATCTGGGCAAATAAAACCAGCGGGGTCAGTCCCGAATAGCAAGTACCACAAGGGAGCACAAAAGAGTGAGATAAAACCCAAGCATAGTAATAAATAATAATAAAAATATTTTGGTCGTAACCTCGCTCCATAGCCTGTCGTAGCACGATAGTCCAACCCAACAACCAAACAAGGACATGGGTTGGACCACACACCATGACAGTCTATGTCCCTCGGCTACTATCGGAAGGTATAAGCACTACTAAAATAAGACAAATTAGCGACGTCATTATACGTCGCTAATAATGGAAACTACGTCGCTAATCTTAATTAGCAACGAATTTAGCGACGGAAAATGAACGTCGCTTTTAAGCTAGTCGCAGATGGCACATTCGTCGCCCTACGTTGCTATTTGCGACGTCAATGTCGTGTCGCTGGGTCGTCGTAAAGTTAGCGACGTAGAGCGACAAAAATGTTACGTCGCAAACTTAGCGACGTCAGGCGACAACTTAGCGACGTTTTGTTCTATTTACGTGATGACGTGGCAAGCCTGCCACGTCAGCAATGTGGCGACGTACAACGATGTAACGCCGCTAATCAGCGACGTATAGCGACGTCCACTTTCCGTCGCTATCCGTCGCTATACATCGCAGAATAATAAAAAAATATTTAAAAAAATAAAATGTGTATTTTTGTTATGCTGTGTGTTTGTGTTTACAGTGTGTGTGAAGTGCAGTGTTCGAACCATCGACAGTTTCGCTTACTGTTCTATGTTTTATCTTGGATAAAAAGAGCAACAGTTCAGGGTGCACTTCTCAGAGCTTCCCCTTCACGTCCTTCACCTTCTCGGGATCCTGTACGACGTCCCGAGAGAGTGAAGGATGTGAGAATGAAGCTTTCAGAAGTACACCCTGAACAGTTGCTCTTTCTGTCTAAGATAAAACATACAACAGTAATCAAAACTATCGATGGTTTCGAACACTGCATTTCACATATACTGTAAACACAGACACACATCATCACAAAAATACATATTATATTTTTTTTAAATTTAGGCAGCACCTCCTTTGTATATCAGATCATCACTTATAACCCAGCGTAGGTATATTTGTCATCCCCGTCGCAGATATCACAGAGTAAATATCACAAAGTAAATATCACAATAAAAATACCAACAAAGTAAATATCACAAAGTAAATATCCAACAAACTACACTTCACAGACACACATCATCACAAACATCCAATAGAGTCAAATAAAAATGGGAGATGATAAAAAGTCTCCCACCAAGTGTATAAACAAAAGTGTACCAATAAACAATTTGCCCATAGGGCCAATACATACGACTCATAAAAAAATCAATAAAATTACTGAGGACCCCTGCCGCGCATCTGGGATAGCATGTACTCATACTGCTCCTGTGTGAGCTGTACCGTAAGGACAGTAGGAGGCAGTGCAACGTCTGGAGTCGGCACCGTCGATGGACCGGGAGGACGTATCTGCTTCAGCTCTCGCAGTCGGTCACCATGCGCAGCAAGGGTACTCTCCATCCTCTGAGTACTCTCCTCAAGAGAAGTATGTAGCTGGGTGAGTGAGGCAGCCACGGTCCTCTGCGATCCCTCCAGCTCGACCTGTCTACGCTCTGTGCGCTGCGTAGACTCGGTGAGTGTATGCAAGCTGGTAGCTGTAGCCTGCTGCAGACTCATCAACTCCTGTATACTGCGTTCGGCCGCATCAATTCGTCTGGTGATCATCGGATCGTCGGATCGTCGCTCTGCCCCAGCTGCCTCAGAAATCTGCTGCTGTAACTTACGACGCAGCTCATGGAGCTGTCTGCACACATCCTGCGCTCGTGATGACGCTTGCGAAGCTGGAGACTGTGCACTGACAGAGGGGGCCCGGGATGACTCTAAAGCCAAATAGGTGCCGTAAGATCCCGTACCGTAGTACGTACCCTTCTGAAGACCGCCAACGACGGTCATCCAGAGCTCGTCCGATGATGGAGCTGTAGGCGGCTGGGAGGAAGTACCAGCCCCTCCCTCTGCTGGTGCACTAGCAGCAGCAGTCGCCTCCTCATGTAGCCGATCAAACTCGGCCTAGAACAATATTTGCTAACGTATAAGTGTTTGCTAGAGTCTATATTGATATCTATTTTTTTGTTTTCTAAATTATAGTAAATTAATATAAAGAATAGAACGTACGTATGCCTGCGTCGCCCTCTCGTCAATGAACTCTCCAGCCCTCCAATGGGTGACCAGGAAGACGGTCACCATGTTGGGGTCCTCACCCTTTTTTACCTGTTAAAATATATTATCTATTATTAGTATTAAACATTCTATCCAACTATATATAAAATAATGTCCGTCATAGGAAACGTACCAGAAGATGAAAATGCTCCGTCATCGGAATGGAGCCACCACACCACTTACCGGCGCTCGACCGCGCCACCTTGGCCTTGTCAGACCGCTCATGGTACCTGGGCTCGCCGAATCTAGCCTTCATCGCAGTCCACTGCTCTGGCGTGATCCAACCATGGATTGGCTTTTCGGAGCGATCACGAGACTTCTGGTCGTGGATCGCATCACGGATGAGCTTGCCTGCGACGGCAGAAAATTGGCCCTCGATCTTCACCGCTCGGTGTGGTGGATAGAAATAGGTCCTCTACAAGAAGTAAAATAGAAAAGATGTATAATATACACAAATAATTATTAAAATTTAAAAATAAACAAATTTTTTACCTTGAAGTGGGCAAACCAAAAGGCCTTCCTATCTGCGGGAGCATCTGAGTAGTTAATCCAAGGCCCACCATAGTTCTGCCTCAGAAATACCCCCAGCTGTCTCTGTACTGCAGGAGGCCGATATCTATACAATAATAATTTTCATGAATATATATGTACATATAATCATTTGAGAAATATATATTAACCAATTAACTTACTTCGTAGGCCCGTCCGTCCAAATCTCCATACGCGTCTCGCCCGGGAGAGAGCATGGAGGGTCGCTCTCACCTCCTGTCTGGGCAAGATCAGTCTCATCGCCGTCCTCCATATGCTCGGCGTCGGCTCCCCCTATGGAGCCGTCGGGAGGAGGAATGCTGGACGCGGGATCAGGGATGCTGGACGCGGGATCAGGAATACTGGATGAGGGACCAGGAACGCTGGACGACGAGGGAGGAGTCGCCAACCTGCTGGAACTGCCCTGTCCCGATAATGGACCAGGAACAGAACGGTACAATGGCGTACTCGGAGATGAGGATGAGGGTACGGAATCTCCATCCCCAGCCCGAGGCATACGGGACTTCCTAATATAAAATCCTTCGCATCGTCCAGATGGTCTAGTCATACCTGATAATAACATATAACAATAAAACAAAAATATATATTTATATGATAGACATTAGATTTTTGAAAAATATCATAGTCGCAGATAAAAGTGTCACTAAAGTGTCACTAAAGTGTCAAATATGATGATAAAACAAGCGTACAGAATTAATCCTCTTCTGAAAATTCATCTAGTTCGTTTAGCTCATCATCATCATCATCATCATCTTCTTCTTCTTCTTCTTCTTCCTCCTCCTCTACATCTTCACTTTCATCTGCATCTTCCTCTTCAGATAATTTTACTTCTTCTACACAATTAGATGTGTAATGAGGAACTTCCGTCGTGTCCACTTCTATAATATTTGTTACAAGAGGTAGTTCATCCTCTTGATAAGCTATATCGTCAATCTCAAAGGTATTTCTAGCTTTGGTCTTGCATACTACCCACCAGTCTGGCCTTGTTGTTCCCCGTTTAGGATAACTTGTGAAGTACACAAGCTGAACCTGACTTGATAGGACAAATGGTTCATAGGCTTGATATCGACGCCGATAGTTTATATCCATAAGACCGTGCTTGTCTACTTTCCAACCTTGACCTTCAATCGGATCGAACCAATCACACCTGAATAATACAATCTTAGCAGGCTCTATTCCATAACTATATGTCAGCTCCACGATCTCCCGTAGCACGTCATAGAAATCGTTGTCCGTATCAACATCTTTGTAGTTCGAAGATCTGATACACAAACAGCTGTTTTTGGTGGAGTCGAGATCCACAAAGTTGTCTCTGATCGGGCAAGTTGTTGACTTGAACCTAAACCCATTAACACGGTAGCTTGGCCATATTTTTGCAGCATAAATTGGTCATTTGGCTAGTGTTCTAATAGACTCATTCTCAAGTCTTGCGCATGGACGATCGACCTAAATACCACGAAAAAAGAAATTAAGCTCATTCTCAATCAAGTGCATATACAGAAAGGTAATTACAGAGTTCTCAAGTCTTACATATGCACTCAACCATGATGGAAAATAATGCCTCATTTCTTGTTCTAGTTCTTTTTCTGTTATGTGTGGCCTACCTGACCTCACATCATTATTTAATATGTTGAAAACAACATCGTTCAATTAATGTAATAGTATAATAATCAATACTATTAAAATAATGTTCACGTATTAATTACTTATCCCTCCAATTTCTTTACTTCCTCCTCATCGCAGTTGAGTAATACATACACCTGAGCAGCCTTTAGCTCATCATCGTTTAGATATTTCTTCTTCATTTTACCCGATGGCTTTCCTGGAGCATTGAATACCTTCAGTATTGTGTCATTACATTCATGATCTCCGTCGTCGTTTCTGGAAGCTCTCGTTCTATTAGTTGCAACATGAGGCTTGAAATACATCGAACAAAAGTTTGTAATCTCCTCGAGAACATAGGCTTCACAAATAGAACCCTCGACCCGTGCCTTATTTTTCACCTTTCTTTTTAGGTGATTCAAATGTCGCTCGAACGGGTACATCCATCGATATTCGACGCGTCCACCAACACGTGCCTCATAGGATAGATGAATCGACAAATGCTCTATCACTACCAAAATACAGTAAATTAGCGACGGAACATTAGCGACGGATATTGTCCGTCGGCGATAGCGACGGCTTTGTGGCAACTAGCCGACGGAGTACCGACGACAAGCCGTTATATTTTTTATTTTATTTTTAGGGAGAGAAAAGGTCGCTCATCCGTCGCTAGGACGTCGGAGATATAGCGACGGATATTTATCCGTCGCTATGCAGTCGATTATTTGGCAGGAATTGTGGGGAAAATTGGCGGGACAGTTCTTCAACTACGTAGCGACGGATATTCCATCGGCAAGCATCAAAAAGAGCGACTAACGGTCGACGGATAAAAATACGTCGCTAGTCCGTCGCTAAATATACATTCCAGACTTAAATTGAAACGACGGGGGGAACTTTTCATATTCCCCCCAAATTTACTCTCTCTCCTCTCTCTCTCTTCCGCGGCTTCGGTGATCGACGTCGGCATCCTCTCCTCTTCTCTCGAAGGTAATCCCCTCTCTCTCTCTCTCTCGATCTCTCTCGCAGTGTCGTAGGGGCAGCGGGGGTGGCGGGCTTGGGGCGGGGGCGTCGGGGGCTGGGCGGTGGGGGGCGGCGGTGGGCGGGGGATTGTGGGTGGCGGGGTTGCGGGGGGCGACGGGCTTGGGGCGGGGGCGTCGGGGGCTGGGCGGCGGGCTTGGGACGGGGGCGTCGGGGGCTGGGCGACGGGCTTAGGGCGGCGGGCTTTGGTCCGGGGCTGGGCGGCGGGCTTGGGGCGGCGGGGGGCTTTGCTTCTCAAATTCATCTGAGTTTATATATTGGCTAAATAATATATTATCCATATAGGTGTTATCCATTAGTTTGGTGGTGTTTGGATTAGTAAATGTGAATATGGAGTTTGGGTTCATGGTGTATATGTTCACTATGTCAAGGACAGTGCGAGTTCTTCATCTGCCTTCTTTGTTAAGAATATCCTTGGGACATTCGCTTCACCAAAGTCACTGAATAAGTGAAGTTTTTCCTGGAAAACCGACCCTTAGAGTGTATCAGTTGTGTGCTTCTATGTAGATGTATATATTTATACATCTAACTGTGATATAAATATCTGTATGTGTGCTTTAGAGAGTGAGGAATGAAGGCAGGCCTACCATGCTTATTAGCATGCAGGACGGCTTGGGGTGTAATGTGTGAGTGTAGACATGGTAGGAAATATAGGTAATGTTAGTGTAACTAGACTAAGGTAGTGCTTGCTAGATAGTAAGGACACTCTAGTATCCTAACCAAGTTAATTTTAGCCTAGATATTTAGGATATAGCTCCCATATCCTAGAAGTGGACTCTTGCAATTTAGAAATAGATAGATTGACTTAGTTTGATTAATTGACCTATAATGACTCTAAAACTTGATTTACTGCTGCAAGCATACAACACCACAAAAATATTTACTGACTCGTCAAGTTGAACCGTGTATAACATGCTCAACGCTTAAGAGGAATCATTTTGACTTAGTGGACTATCGAAGAATCGGTATCGGTATCGGTATCAAACTATCGGACTATCGGTATCGTTATCGAACTATCGGTATCGCTAGCGGATTATCAGACTATCGGACTATCGGTATCGGTATCGAACTATCGGTATCGCACTATCGGTATCGGTATCGCACTATCGGTATCGGACTATCAGTATCGATATCGCACTATCGGTATCGGCATCGAACTATCCATATCGGTATCGAACTATTAGTAACAACTGTACTTAGATTTTTCTCTTCTCGAGCTAGAATACCAGCGGATCCACCAGTTACATGATTATATACTAATTCTGTTTAGTTTGTCTTACTATACAGATTTTCATATCCAATCTGTGATGGATCATTATTTCGTTGATCATACATGGATGTACAAACGATAGCACGAGAGCAGAATAGGTGTGAGTGACGATTTTCAGGCAGGCGTGGAAGTGTTTTTTTTAAGTATGCCATGAGCAAAGCTCAGTTTATGGACGGTAACAAAATCAAGTGTCCATGTCGTAATTGTCGTAATAGACGTTACGAAGAAGTGGTGAGTGTAAGAGATCATTTGACCTGTAAAGGTTTCGTACGTGATTATGGCCTGTGGTTATCGCAAGGTGAACTATATGCGGAAAGACAGGTTACGAATGCTGCTACTTATGCTTTTGATGATAATGCTGCAGCAGATTTTGTCGTCGATGACGACGAATGCTCTGTTGATTATGGAGACGTGCAGAATCTTGTACGAGATATGGTGTACGATGCGACATGGCCTAATTTTGATCCGGAGGATCCTAATCCCGAGGCAAAGGAGTTCTATGATATGTTTCAGGATGCTGAAACTTCTTTATATCCTGGTTGTGAGCCACATTTCGTACTGTCAGTGATGATGCGGTTGTTGAACATAAAGTCCTATTTTAACTTGCCACAAACTTGCTATGATCGGATTACACAACTAATGAAGGAGGTGTTACCGAAGGAATCAAAAGAGCTTCCAAAAAACTTCTACAAGTCGAAGATGATGGTCCGACAACTGGGACTGGGGTACGATAAGATAGATTGTTGTCGCAACGGATGCATGTTGTACTATAAGGAGAACGAGGATATAGAAAGTTGCAGCTTCTGTAATGCGGATCGTTACAAGCCAGTCAGGGGAAAAGGAAAGTCAACTAGAAAATGACGTCCTTACAAGTATATGCATTACTTGTCGATCATGAAGCGCTTGCAAAGGATGTATATGTCTCAGAATACAGCAGAACACATGACGTGGCACAACGAAGAACGTACAAAGGACGATGGAGAATTGTCACATCCTTCGGATGAAGAGGCGTGGAAATATTTCAATTTTTGCCATCCAAATTTTGCTGCAGAGCCTAGAAATGTACGCATGGGGCTATGTTCTGATGGCTTCGCCCCTTTCGGGCAGTCGGGATCTCAATACTCCTGCTGGCCGGTCATTCTGACCCCTTACAATCTGCCACCATGGATGTGTATGAAGACTCCTTATATGTTCTTGACAGCTATCATACCGGGTCCTAAAAATCCGACGAAGAATATCGATATATATTTACAGTCGTTGGTGGATGAGCTGAAACAGCTGTGGGAGATCGGCGTCACGACCTATGATATTTCCAGGAAACAGAACTTTCAGATGAGAGCTTCACTGATGTGGACAATTAATGATTTTCCCGCTTACGGTATACTGTCGGGATGGAGTACTCATGGCACCATATCTTGTCCGATATGCATGCAAAATAGTAAGGCGTTCTGCCTTAAGCATGGAGGAAAAACTTCTTTCTTTGATTGTCATCGTCAATTTCTGCCCGCGAGTCATCCTTGGAGAAAGAACAAGGACGCGTTTAGAGCTGAAAAACAATAATTTTCTCATCCGCCTGCCAGATTGTTGAAATACGATATTTGGGAAGATATAAAGGACTTGCCCACTGTAATGGAAGATCCATCGAACAATCGTGTCGATGGGTTCGGAGAAACCCATAACTGGACCAGACGGAGTATCTTCTGGGACTTGCCTTATTGGAAAGATAATCTTATAAGGCAATCTTGATGTTATGCATATCGAAAAGAATGTGTTCGATAATGTCTTCAATACCGTCATGGATATTAAAGAAAAGACGAAAGACAATCCAAAAGCAAGACAAGACATTGCCGAGATATGCAAGCGTCCTTATCTGAACTTAATACAAAGAGGAGCTGGTGGACAAATAACTAAGTCGATAGCACAATACACATTGAGCAAGGAAGATAGATTAATAATCTGCAAGTGGGTATCTACTTTAAGATTTCCCGACAGCTATGTGTTGAATTTGTCTAGATGTGTTGATCTCAATGAACGCAAGCTAACGGAAATGAAGAGTCATGACTGCCACGTGTTTATGGAAAGATTACTACCCATTGCTTTGAAAGAGTTGTTGCCTTCTGCTGTATGGGTTCCGTTGGCCGAACTATCAATATTCTTTAGGGATATTTGTTCAACTAAGTTGACTGTGCAACACATGGTTGAACTTGAGGAGAAGATTATCTTAATAATTTGCCAGTTGGAGAAAATATTTCTTCCTGGATTCTTCGACAGCATGGAGCATCTATCGATTCATCTAGCATACGAAGCCCGTGTCGGTGCATCTGTTCATTATCGATGGATGTACCCATTTGAAAGGTACATAAAAATTGATATAATTTAAGTTGAATTTCAGTGGGTTTTAAAATTCTTTCTTAATTCTCAAGATAATTTGTCTCTCTAGATACCTACACCATCTAAAGAAAAAAAGTTGGCAACAAGGCTCATATAGAGGCTTCGATATGCGAAGCATATCTTATCGAAGAGGTGTCAAACTTCTGCTCCATTTATTTCGATACTCATGTTAAGACAAATCGAAATAGACCTCAAAGGAATGACGAGGACATTGAGGATGGAGGAATATTCATTGTAAGGGGCAAGCCTGTTGGGGCTAGTAAAAAACGGTGGTTGACTGACGATGAGTATGATGCCGCTCACCGATATGTCTTGTTAAACTGTGACATACAAGAAGTGAGAGATTTGGACAAGTAAGTCAGTACACTTGCACTCATTATAATCTCGAATTTGATGAAGCAAGTGACTATACTTATATATTCTTATTTTCTCTAATAGTGTATTTAGAGATGAAGTCAAAATGAGGACACCCGATATTACCAATGAGGGACTTCAAAGAGAGGTTGATTGTACATTTCCGTCATGGTTTCGCAAATACGTAAGTAACTGAGATTATAATTGAGGTTGATTTTATATATTCTTATAAAATACGTAAGTAACTGAGATTAGAAATATATAATCTAAAACATTTAAATTATAAATATTTATTTACAGGTTTTATTGCCTGAAACAACACTCACTAATGAGAGTGTTCGTTATCTGGCATTGGGACCGAAGAGGCAAACAAAGACTTGGCCAGGCTATGTCGTTAATGGCTTCAGGTTTAAGGCAACTCAGAATGCTAAAAATGTCAAATTTATCAATGATGGCATCAGTACCAAGGATTTCGGTGTTTGCATAAGAGGCACCATCTATGACGACGAACCGGACTTTGACTATTATGGAGTGCTTCGGGATATTGTAGATTTACAATATACTGGCCCATATGATATGCATATTGTAATGTTCAAATGTGAGTGGTTCGATACGACACCAAATATCGGTTGAAGAATCGATAAACAATTTGGATTTGTCGATATAAATCATCGCAGGAGGTATAGAGGGTCCGATACATTTGCGATAGCAAATCGGGCTGTTCAAGTCTACTATACAAGCTACCCAAGGCGTCGTAGAGATCGATTTGACTGGTGGGCAGTATGCAAGTTTAAATCTAGAAATACATTCAACATTGGAGACCCAGCATACCAAGAGGACCAGATCGAAAAGTCCCAATACTTGGGACAACACTCGGATACCATGGATGTTAAAGATATTGTTGAGGAAAATAGAGAGGAGAAAGAGGTTGATACACAAGACTTAGCTGTCAACCAGGGGAGAAAGAGGCATCTTGTCCCAAATATTGAGGCAGAAGAAGAAGAAGAAGAAGAAGAAGAAGAAGAAGAAGAAGAAGAAGAAGAAGAAGAAGAAGAAGAAGAAGAAGAAGATGAGGAGGAAGAAGAAGACGAATTTGATGGGGATGAGGATGCAGATGAAATCGACGATGAAGATAAGGATGAGGAGGAGGATGATGATGTAGACGAGGCCGAGGATGAGAACGAAGACGATGATTAGGTTAAATATTATTGTATATTAAAAACACTTCTAATTACGTGAATTAATGTTTTTTTGTTCGATTATTAACTTATTGCAGTTGGCACTCCTAGTCTTTCTCGTCGCGGCGGCACTCGTCTCCCAACTGGTGGTATGTATATTTTAGTTTAAAATTTTATATTTATTTACACTTTTATATTGTTAATTATGTTTATGTATTCTATTTACAGGTCATGATGGCTGGCCGTGGTCGTGGTGCTGGTGCTGGCGGTGGTGCTGGTCGTGGTCCTGGTCGTAATGGTGCTGGTGGTCGTGGTCGCATTCAATCTTCCCGGGATGTGACCCCATCCAGCGAGCCCAACCCGGAGAGTACCCCGGGCACAGACGTATCCCGCCGTCGATCGACTACTTCATCGAGGCATGAGTCTGGATCTGCTAGCGGATCCGTTCCGCTATCGGACCCACCAGCGAACCCACCAGCGGATCCACCAGTAGATCCCCCAGTTACTGCAGAGTGGGCCCCGGAGTACCCTCATACTCGGTTCCATCCGGTTACTGGGGAGTACATACGCGGACCCGCGGATCCTCCGACGGCACCAGAGAGGCCGAGAGGCGAGTTCCGACGAGAGCTATGGCCCACGGAAACTTCGTAAGTAAATTTAAGATAATTTATTAAATTTCTTTCATTTATTCAAGTTAGTAATCCAGTCGTTTCTTCTTTGTAGGTTTTTTTCGTTTAATGTTGCCAGGGCTCTTGGAGAAATTATCAGGGCTAACTTCCATGGTGCCTACCTCAACTTTCGTCGGTGCCCCCAAACTTGAAGTACGTCTGGCTCGACGAGTTGAGGGTATATATCTATATCTTTTGGTTAATTATTAGTTGCTCTTTAATCAACCATTTTTTAAATTACGTGATAATTAAATTTGTATGTTAGACGATGTACTGGTGGCCCCCCCATCGCGAGGACACGATCCGCAGGACCTACAGAAGCGCTGCCTCGAAGAAGATACGAGATATGATTCATGACCTAAAAATGGGGCATACGAGGTCGAATTGGATCCGGCAGGAGTATTATGAGGACCTTTTAGATATGATGAATACTCCTGCTTACAAGGAGAAATCGGAGAAGGCGAAGGCGAACCGACAGGCCGCGGGGCTTCATACTGGTGGATCAAGGCCCCACGCAGCGACACTTGTAGATCTGGTGAGATACCGTAAATTCATTTCACTATCGAATTTGGTATTATTAATGTACGGAGTTAATTAAGTTCTACAAAAATTTTGTATGCAAGCCCAATGGGCGGTGAAGGAGGAAAGGGCGCCAGAATCGGTCACCATGCACGACGTGTTCCAGCATACGCACAAAAGATAGAAGGACGAGAGCTTCATCGACAAGAGGGCCAAGGAGACTGATGTAAGTAATGTTTATAAGATTTACGTTAGAATTAAAAGTATTCGGACTATAACTTGGGTAAACTTAGGATTCACACTTAACTTAGTGAAACATAGGATTTAGATTACAACTTAAGTAAATCTTATAATATAAACACATTCATTTGATAGGTTACGTATCGTGAGGCCCTTAGTCGGGCTCAGTTAACTGACACAGAGGATGTCGGTGAAACGACGCCCGCCCGGACGCCCTCTTCTTTGGCCGCTCGTAACGACTTGTTCGTAGATACCGTCGGCGGCTTTAAGAAAGGGCTCCTGTACGGAGTCGGCTCCCTAAGGCCGTTGCATATGGCGACACAGAGATTTCCACCGACACCGCCTCCTCTCGCGGCCCCGGCAGACGATGATGTTAGGTCGCAGCTTACGCAGCTGCACGAGACGGTATTGTCCTTACGGGAGCAAATTGCCTCGTACTTTCCGCCTCCGTCTGCTGCTGGTGTCGGTCCGTCTTCTGCTGGTGCTGGTGTCGGTCCTACTTCCGTGGGTCATCTTTTTTTCAACCCTGCTGTCCCTCTGGTACCGACTCCGACTGTGACGACACTCCTTGATCTTATGTCGCCAGAACAGCTACGCCGACTTCCGAGCAGTGTCTACGATGACTTGCCGCCGTACCTACTGGAGCAGTATATTCGTCGGTCGCAGCAGGGATTACCACCACCGGGCAATCGAACTCCTCCTTCTCCTTAAAGTATTGTAATTAAGAAAATTTGGAATATTTGTAGGAATGTTGGAATATTTGTGGGAATATTGGAATATTTGTGGGAATATTGGAATATTTGTGGGAATTTCAGAATATTTGTGATAATTTTATATTAGTGTGTGTTATATATTTCGTCTATATGATTGTTGGATAATTGGTGTGCATTTTTCTGATTGTTTGGTCTATGTGATTGTTTGGTTTATGCATATTTGTGTGAATAGGGAAAGCTCTGTATTTTTTTTAAAAAAATCTCAGTTAGCGACGGACTAGTGACCGCGTAGCGACGGATATTTCCAGTTTTGGACTACCTTTCGACGGAATATCCGTCGCTACCTGGAGATTTGAAAGTATTTCCAGTTAGCGACGGGTGATCAACGGGTTCGCGTCGGATAATCCGTCGCCAAGGTCCTGGAAATACATAGTTCGACGGAATAGCGGCGGCACATCCGTCGCCAAGGTTCTGGAAATGCATCACATTTCCAGAACCATGGCGACGGATTATCTGTCACTAGTCCGTCGCTTCGTCGACGGATGAGCGACGCAATGGCGATGACTCATCCGTCGCCATGGTTCTGGAAATGCCAAGCATTTTCAGAACATGGTCGACGGATAATCCGTCAGTATTCCGTCGCCTTTGTTAGCGACGGCGGTCGACTGAATAGCGACGGAACGATACACTCTGATACGCTATTACGACGGTTTACCGACGGGCCATTACGTCGCCAGTTTCTACACAGTTCAGTATTTAATACCTAAAATGGACGAAAGCCCGTCGGAATATCGTCGCTAATACTTCGTATTGTGAAGTCGAAAAGCCGTCGCTATTCCGTCGCTTGACGACTACTTAGTGACGGATCATTATTAGCGATTAGCTGATTGCCGACGGATTATTTTGGCCAAGATCCGTTAGTGATCGATCGCTAATACAAATTTTCGACGGATGGGTGATGGATGTGGCCGTCGCTAAATGGACATATTTTGGTAGTGCATAGAGTCGAAGAATCTAGGAGGAAACACCCATTCTAGCTTGTGCAGGGTTACCGTAATGTCCTTCTCTTGCTTTTTTAGACGATCAACGAGCAATTTCTTAGAACAAATATCCCTGAAGAATATGCTAAGCTCCGTCAATGGATCCTAAACTGCCTGCGGTAAGAATTCCCGAAATGCAATCAGAATTAACCTCTCCATGAATATGTGACAGTCATGGCTCTTCATACCCGTCAATTTGTTTTCCTTCGGATCGACACATCTTCTCAGATTTGACACATATCCGTCTAAAAATTTTAGGCCCTGGATCCACCGACAAAGTCTCACTTTATCCTCCTTGTCCAGCAAGAAAATTGACTTCGGCAGAAACTGTTTTTCATTCTGCTCTATCAAATACAACGCAGGGCGTTTGCATATTTCTTCTAAGTCCAACCTGGCCTTGGGATTGTATTTCATTTTTTCCTTTACGTCTATCATAGTATTAATTATGTTATCAAACATATTCTTCTCAATATGCATGACATCAAGATTATGTCTGATCAGATTGGTACTCCAGTGTGGCAGATCCCAGAATATGCTCCTCTTTGTCCAGTTATGATCTCTACCAAATCCATCGCACTTGTACCCAGTTGTAGGATCTTCGATAGCACTTGGAAAATCTCTAACCTCCTTCCATATCGTAGCTCCGTACCACCTTGGCGGTGGATCACCCTTCTCTACAACGCTGGTACGAAATGTATTCCTGTTCCTTCTGAACGGATGATCTTTTGGCAGAAATTGTCGATGACAATCAAAGAAGCACGGGTTTCCTCCGTGTTTCAAGCGGAAAGCCTTACTACGGTCCATGCAATACGGACATGAGAGACGGCCATGAGTGCTCCATCCAGATAACATTCTATAGGCCAAAAAGTCGTTGATGGTCCATATAAGGGTTGCCTTCATCTGAAAATTCTGCTTCCTGGAAACATCGTACATGTTAGCGCCTACTTTCCATAACTGATTCAACTCATCTATCAAAGGCTGTAAGTACACATCAATATCCCTCTTGGGATTGTTCGGACCAGGAATTATAACGATTAGAAACATGTACTGAGTCTTCATGCACATCCAAGACGGTAGGTTATACGGAGTGAAAATTACAGGCCAGCACGAATACTGGGATCCCGAAAGACCAAAAGGAGTAAAACCGTCAGAAGATAGCCCCAACCTGACATTACGCGGATCTGAAGCAAAATCAGGATACACTCCATCAAAGTGCTTCCATGCTTCTTCATCGGATGGGTGATCCAACACTCCTTCAATCTGTTCTCGCATGTGCCAACTCATATTTTCGGCCGTCTTTTTCACCATAAATAATCTTTGCAACCGCGGCGTTAAAGACAAGTAGTGCATTGAATCGGTCGGTCTTCTTGCACCGGTAGACCTTCCTGTACTAGTTGTCTTATAGCGATCAGCACCACAAAATCTGTACACATCTGCGTCCTTGTCGTCTTTGTAGTATAGCATGCACCCATTGCGACAAGAATCGATTTTCTCGTATCCCATCCAGAGCGATCTCACCATCCTCTTAGACCGATAGAAGTCTTTAGGTAACTTAGCACCCGCCGGCAAGATCTCTATAATCAACTCCAATACTCGGTTGTAGCATTCTTGCGACATGTTAAAATCTGACTTAATGCTCAACAGTCTTGTAACCACCTCCAACGGTAAATGATCCTCACAACCAGGATACAATGGAGTCCTTGCATTCTACAGCAACTCCATGAACTTTGCAGCATCGACATTCGGTGCCTCCTCAGCTGCATCATGAACGAAACTAGGCCCCACAGCGTCAAAAACCATGTTCACGCACCCGTCATCGTATACATGATTATCTGAACCAAAATTAGGTCCCGTATGCATATATGGCTCAACATAAGGCTCCGGCTCTGATGCTACAGACACAAGTTCTCTGTGTGCGGTCCACTGATAGTAATTAGGCATGAAACTCCTCGAGTACAAATGATATGTCACTTCCAATTCTGGATAATATTTCACGTTATGACATTTCACACACGGACACTTAATTTTGGTACCGTCCACGTACTGAGGGAACGCCTTAGCAAACTGCAGAAACTGCTCTACTCCCGCTATGTAATCATCCCGCACACCACACATATCATCAGGACGACGATTGTACATCCATCAACGATTTCGCAAGTAGTAATTCATATCTATTTAGAAATAATTTTGCAAAGATGGACGCACATTATCCAATAGGCACAAATTCGTATATTATGTCTTATTATGGGACACACATTAGTAGCGGACAGTTACTAATAACCATGCTATATCGCACATAAGTTCTTGTGCATCCAACGTGTACACATACGTAATCGATTCTTACTGATGCCAATCTCATTCAGACACACTAGATTCGTTTCGATATCGCCAGGGTCAAGTTGAAAATTGTCTTAATTAACATCAATTTTCTTGTGCATCCTAACATCTATCTCTAACACATATATATAGGAACTAGCCGCTGCCGCTGCCTATTGTACTAACATACTGTTAGTATCCCTCTATGAATTGGAATATGTGATACATGTATTTGTCTTCAAGAATTAAACATATGCAATTACCTATCACATACATATTCCTTCATTTGTATATAGTGAGACACACATCTCTCCATGAGTTGTGGCCAAGGTAAGCTACTGTCCTGCTGCCTTCATGGCTTCTGAACTCTACTACACTAATCTAACACTCACACCAACACTCACATGAACCTAGACTAACATTCTATTATCTGATACCATATTATCCTGATATGAATATCCCTTACTAACATCCTAACATACAAGGATACCAAACTTACTGATACTCAAGTGAGTATCTCAAAAACTCCCTATTCACCTATGGTTACAACCCATACCCTAAACTCTGATACAACTAACCAAGTGACCCCAAGCCTCTGATACATACTAGACACCCTATAGATTAGACCCTCTGATACATGATACTAAGGCTAACCCCCATGCCTATGGCCTAGTGTCACGAGTCAATGGCCACTTAGGCAATCACCAAAAAGGAGGGTGTTCCCTGCTACTGTCACTGCTCTGTGGCAGAGCCAAGGGCAAAGCAGTAGCCAAAGCAAACTCTACTTTCTTTGCCTCATGCCTATTGTCTGCAGTGCTTAGCCAAGGCCACTGCTCTGTGGCTACTAGCAAATACAAGGCAAATGCCTAAGCCAAAATCTGTCAAGACAAACCATGCCAACCCAAGCACTGCAGGCCACACATGCATATGGTTTCCTATAAACCTACCCATCTAAACACCTGCACTCGACCATGGGGCACTCTCCTGCGCATCCAATGCACAGGTCTAATGGCCCCTAAACCTGTCACATCCCATCCTGCCATTAAGTTGCTGCCTATTAACACAGGTAACTCTCCTATACATTCACACTTCTCACACTCTCTTCCACTGTGATACATGTATTTGTTACATCTGTTACATCCGTTGCCGCTGTCGCTGCCTATTGCACTAACAGTATGTTAGTATCCCTCTACTAATCCTATTAGGCATAAACCCATCCTAGCCACTCTCGGAATTTCCCTATGGGTGATATCAAACCCATCCTAACTTCCTAATGAGGACTCAAAAGAGCCTCAAAATTGAACCTATGGATTCAAAAAACACACAATAGCTGTGTGTGTGTGTGTCCGTGTGTGTCTGGGTGTGTGTGTGTGTCCGTGTGTGTGTATGTGTGTCCGCGTGTGTGTGTGTGTGTATCTGTGTGTGTGTGTGGGGGAGGAGAGAAGGAGGAGGAGGAGGAGTGTTAGGGTTTATCGGAGAGAAGGAGGAGGAGCTCGGATTGGGGGAGGAGGAGCTCGAGGAGGAGGAGCTCGGGGGGGAGGGGGGTGGGGGGAAGGAGTCGCCGGAGGAGGAGGGAGTCGCCGGGGGAGGGGGAGGGAGTCGCCGAAGGGGGGAGGGAGTCGCCAAGTGCTCCGCACGAAATATAAAATTTTTGAGTGAAGGGGAAAAAGGAAACAGTCCCGTGCCCTAAGTAAAAATATTAGCGACGTCAACAGTCGACGTCGCTAAACGTCGCAAACTTTTAATATATGGCGACATATTTTAATAATATGTCGCTGAACGTCGCAGAATAGCGACGTCATTTATCTACTGTCGCTGAACATCACTATTCATCGACGGTTTGCGATGTCAATATAAGGGCGTCGCTATATTACATATTTAGCGACGGTATTTTGTTCCGTCGCTAAACAACGTTGCTAATATAGCATGTTTTAGTAGTGAAGGCACAGTGAAGTCATTTTTCAAGCGGCCATTCATTCATGCGACTTTCTATATTTGGCGAGGTTATTACCGTAATTTGTTATATGAATCCTTAGCTCGTGTCATTTCAGCAGGGCTAGCAAATCCAAAATGTATATATATACACGTAGCACTTTGATTATGCACCGGTCCCCCTAAGGTAACCATGCTAAGACATATAATATATTGCACATAGGAGTCGGATATGGTCATCCAATATAAGCGGATGAAACCATGTCCGTGGAGGCCAACCCGACATGTCAGGATGGGACCTGGGGTGGTTAGTATGGCACGATCACGAGATTCTTCCCGTCCAATGCATCTACTAAATTAGTTGCCTAGTTAACCCTAAGTTAATCTCGAGATTCACATATCGTGGTCACTTGCTCACCCTCCTAAATGTTGTACATAGTACGAGTACCCCAAGAAGGGATCCACACTCGCTCAAGGAGTCATACATAAGGATCCCTCCTTAGTGTAATACAACACGCTACACAAACCACATAATAACTACCTACCATTCATTATGTAAGTGCTGGAGGCATTGAATGTACTCACATATATCGTGTAGGAACACTTCACACATGAGATAGCACATCGGGGCTCACGTAGATTGTACCTCAGTACATGCATAGGACCAACACACACATAGATAGTTAGGTCAGAAATGAAGGACGAGCCACAAGATGAAAGAAAAACTAGAAGGTACTGCGAACTTAGGGTATGAAGCGTACGCAAGTCATGAAATGTCACAAACGGTGCACGGACAAAGGCACATGGCGCAAGGTGCAAGGTGCAAGGCACACGAGGTGCAAGGTGCACAAACCAAAAGGCACGTACGAGGTACAAGGTGCACGAGCCAAAAGGCGCACTCGAGGTGCAAGGTGAGCGAGGTGCAAGGTGCCCGAGGTGTGCACAAGGTGCAAGGTGTGCAAGGTGTGCACGAGGTATAAGGTGCGCGAGCCAAAAGGCGCGTATGAGGTACAAGGTGCGTGAGGTGTCTTCCCTACCAGCAAGCTTTTGACCATGGAGTTTTAGAAACTTCCAATGTCCATAACTTGGGCTATAAGACTCAGAATTGGGCAAAATAAAGGTCTAAACTAAATAAAATTGAATTCTCTACAACATAGAACAAGTAGTTTTCGAAAATAAGCAAGTTTGATAGATCAAAACCACAAAAATCCATAAATTCATAGTTTTGGAAACTTAGATCTACTCAAAGATAGCCATTAAATCAAAAATACCAGGAACTAAACTTGTAGAGAATGAAGAGATGAACAATTCAGACTAAAAATATCAAAAAAAATAACAAGAAATGAAAAAATGCA
The DNA here is from genome assembly GCA_029216955.1 of Iris pallida. Taxonomy (NCBI): domain Eukaryota; kingdom Viridiplantae; phylum Streptophyta; class Magnoliopsida; order Asparagales; family Iridaceae; genus Iris; species Iris pallida. The sequence continues at coordinate 34,545 of JANAVB010043662.1, forward strand.
AGTGATCTTTCATTTGTGCAAGATGTACTTGCCAAAAAGTTGCTTTGATGAAGAAATAAAAAGTGAATGAGGAGAGAGAGAGAGAGAGAGAGAGAGAGAGAGAGAGAGAGTGAGGAAAAGAATATATACAGTAGGATAGTGTGAGCCCTTGACCCAAAATCCCCATTTTATGTTATTATATCTTGCTGAATTTTGTTAACTAATGCCTAGATACATTTGAAAAACCCATGTATATATGTCATATATAAAATGTTAAGCCCTAGAAATAGAAAAAGGAAACAAAAGGGAGATTTTTACAAATATCTGAATTATAGGGGCTGGATTGCAAAATCGATAAATTGTAATCCTAAAGGATTTAAATGGCCACCAGAATTCAAATCCTTAGAGTAGCTGGATTCGGATCCTGCCTCGATAGGGATTGGGGATTCAATCCTATCTCTTCGATCCACCTGTACCCTAGTATAAATACAATGGATCACCATGACCCCTGTTTTCCCGAACCCTAATCTCCTGCCATAAATTCTCCTGCTCTGCATTGAGAAACTACTCGAAGAGTTGAAGAAAATCAAACTATCGACATGTAAAATTTCCTACCATGGCCTTGATTCATTAGAACTAATTTACTTCTAGCCTTGCAAGCGCCTACTATTAACTAATATGGGATGGGATGGGTAGGTGTTCGACTTAATGTCGAATAAGGGAGTTATGGGGTGTACTCGTGTGTCGGGCACAAAGTATTAATGATGCTTCATATCCTGTTTTAGGTTGCCATGAGATTTCATACCATATGAACATTGATACCTTAATTTCATGCCAATAAGACACTGATAGGAATAGGGGTATCAACAGGGACATCCTTGACCTCGATATATACTTGATATCATGTCCAACAACTGGTATCATACTAATACCTTAAATAATCAATGTAACATCCTTGCCTGATGGATAACTAGTGCCATCTCGACCTTAGCATCAGAGCTGGGTCTGAGCCTAATTTCCTGACGACTACAGTCTAGGTGCAGTAGGGAACCCATGTTCCTGTGCAGGTCGTTATATGCATAGGTGAGGTGCATATGCACAACTACTACTCTGAGGTAGCAGGTAAGGGCTGTTTACAAAACACAAGGACTTGAGTAATTATGGCTATATGGGAATATTATATAATACATGTTCCTTATGTTCTTCATGTTGCCATATGCTATACCAATGTAGGTAGGAGAGCTAGAGAAAGTGGTAACTATCTTACCATACCTGCTATACGTATCCTATATAAGTGTCTGCACCATAGACTAGTATGTGCATATGTATCCTGTATATATTATATAGATAAGTGTAGGAGATTATTCAAATGGATGCTTAGTATCAGCTCTTAACTGATATAGTATCAGCTTCTTAACTACATTGTAACAATTTACAAACTAATATTGTAAATCAGTCCACAACTATGTAGTTGGGATTTTGAGTTCATTGATTCAGGAAATGATATAGAAGGGAGGGGGCTCGATCACAAGCTTAGGAGTTGGGTACCAGTCAAGCGACAGTTATGAGAGAGAGATGGTGTGGCACCTGGTGAGAGACTTTAGGAGAGTTTTTGGACTGGGATGTGAAAAGGGTGTCTTTCATTGCAGAGCAGGTTTTGGGCAGATATTGCTACAGTCCATAGGGATTGGATTTCGGTTCAGTCCAGAAACAAATATAGAAGATGGTGATAGGGAGATTTAGGACTCATATAAGAGGTCAAATGACCCCTGGTACACTGTTGATCCAATGTTCATATAGACCATATATTCAAGGTTGAGAAGGAAATTGAGTGTCAGTGCAGAGTATCAGGCCATAGGCCAAGCCAAGGATTGAGGGATTAGAACACGGGCCATTGTCTCTTAGAGTAGCAAGTGATCACCTGAACCCCAAATAGTTAACAACCTTAATGTTAGCCCCTAGCATCCTTTGTGTAATCCCTGGCATCAGTGAGGATAGCCATGGTATATCAACATGCTAATCTGATAAACTGCCCAGTATGTGTCAGGTTGTAGTTGGTGGCAATTAACCCCAAACTGAGAGTAGTACCGGGGAGTTAGTGAAGGAAATAGTTGTGTCTCATGTTATATACATACTTCATAGCATGCTCTACACAAATGTTCCACAAATGTTCTGCAATACCTTCATTACATTCACCATTGGCCACTGCACTTTGAATGTCCTACACCAGGACATGTCCAATACTTCAATTAGCCACTGCAAGTTACCTGCCCTGCATTCACAAAGTGTACACTCACCACCGTGTATCAGAATTAGTGGGTAGCTTAATTGACCCTGCAAATTAAAGATTAGATATAACATACCTACCTCTGGTGCAATGCTTGTTTGATATATATTGTTCAAACCCCTACTTTGAGTAACAGGCAATATTCAGTTCATATATGTCTACTTTGCCCAATTTATTACGTTTTAACTATTGTCAGTCTTCCTTGATTATCTGTCATGCATTCACATGACCAGTCCATTTTATATCTCACTTTGTCAGGCTCGAGTTAGCCCCAAGATAATGCTCAACCTTAGGACATACCACACCTAGTATCAATCATATTTGAATTAGTTTTAGCCTATGGACTGAACTTGGATCAGTCAATAGGTTGAAGTTTGTACCAGTCCTTGTATGAACACTAGGATATCGATCCTAAATTTGAAGTATATGACAGTTCCCATATTTCACTGTTGTACCAGTCAGTGAGGAGATTAGTCCATATACATTCTGAACTGTTGAGTATAAGTATCAGTCATAAGTTTCTGTGTATTAGCCTTAGGACCAGACCTATGAGTGTTTTGGTTCAACCATTACTTGCATCAGTCATGTGGACAGGGCTTTTCTTTGTATTATTGTCCATACGCTCGTATCCCTATTCATCAGGACAGTGATAAGGATTCAAGTATAGAGCCACAAAGAGTAGCAGTAGATATAATGCAAATTTGTGAAAGGGGCATAAATGTGTGTGTATCAGAGAATAGAGAGAAGTATGTGTGAGTATCATATAGTAGATGAACTGCAAATCTCTGTGTGAGTGCACCAGTTGGTTCCAAGTGTGAGCAATATGTGATGTGCAGAGGTAAGCAAAACCTGG
>JANAVB010043663.1:0-36479 GCA_029216955.1 Iris pallida
TGCCTACATGAAATGTCCACAAGGCCCTCTTAAGTTGTCATGATGGTTTGACTAAACTATGGAAGCTTCTAGCCTAAGTTGGTAAATAAATCTAACCCCTATTTATGACATGTTATGCTTAATGGAGTCTCAATGTGGCTAACCTAGAATGTAGGTTCAAGTGTCATGACAAGTCTAAATAGGTTTGCTAACCAAGGGTCCAATAAATAGGATAGTTCACTAATAAATGCAACCACCATTATAATTAATTAAATAAATTATACACAATATATTGATATAATGTAAAATGATAAAAATACCCCTATCTAGAAATGTGGTAGTGACAAAGTTACAAAGTGCATCATCAAAGCGCCACTTTGCGTCCTCCGTCCGAGCTCGAGCCCGAGTCACTAAGCCCGTACAGGGCTTAACTTCTAAAAAAGTTTTCTAAAAAGAATGACAAAAAATAAATATTTATTTGAGGGTTTATGCTTTGTTTTCCACATAAAATTAATATTCCACCATGGCAACTGTCACGCCCCAGAACCAGAATACTGGCAAGTGGGGACGGACAAGGCCATCTACATAATACCAAAGTACACCAGTACTCTGAAATCACGTTTAAGCTGTCAAGACATGGGGGTTACTTCTACAAGCCAACAGTCGATCCTAGGTTAAAACAATCCTAGGTATCTCAATCACAGGCAATTATACAAGGTACAAGAGTATGATCATCAGACATACAATAGTAAAGCGTCCCAAACCATATATACATGGATGATCATGAAGCTAGTATACAAAATGAAGAAACTAGCAAGAGTATTAGTCATACATGATAGCTCTAGCTGCAGTCTAGAATACGCACATCATGTTTATGCCCGTAGGCTAAATGTCAAGGACCAAAATACGAGCTAAACACGTGCTCGGAGGCTAAACGCACAAAAGAATAATTTACATATCAAGTGGGAAAATAAAATAAGAAACCCACTTGGGTACTCTGGTGTTCTGGATGGTCACCGTCAGTAGATGGTGCGGAAGATCCTTTGGGCTTCTCTATCAGATCTGGCCAAGCAAAACTAGTGGTGTCAGACCCCCAATAGCAAGTACCACAAAGGAAGCCAAACTATGAACTAAAACCAGCAATCACTAACATCAACAATTGGAGATACAAATAAGTAAGAGCAGATCGAGACTCGTGCACTACCTACGCACTTATCCCGAACATAGAAAGACAATAAGTAAAGCATCTTGGAGCATAAAGTAATTCACATGTGGCATAATGTAAAGTGTAGACCTGTTAAGTGAACAGAAGCTTGAGAATATAAAAGCAATTGAACAAGGGAACTTGTAATAGCCAGGTCATAAGAGCATGGTGACCCAACATAGGGAGTCATGTATAGCTTGTGAGATAATTGAACATGTGAGCATGTAAGAATTATAGAAAGACAATGATAAGTGGACTAGGAACTATTCTGAAGTCAAGTTACAACCCTTAAACCAAATAAGGACCGGGGTTGTAACCCTTCTTCTGAACTGAACTTAGCCTCTGATCATTTATCGACAAAATAAAGCATAAACTATGGTGTACTAAATAAACATACGGACACTGCCTAGACAAAACTAGACTGGACTGGACTGGACTGACTCCATCCATCAATCACGGCCAAGCAATGAGTACGGCTTGATACTTTAACAAACTAGGGTTATCACAAGCCTAGTTACTAGCAAGATGCAATGATTTCCAAGTCCAATTACCCGCCTGTGCTACCTGAGTGACCCCAGCAAAAGAAAAACAAGTATAGCAGACATACTGCAGTAAGATACATGTGTCCTAAGGAGGTGCCCCACTCGATGGCGGGCTGGAAATATGCTCATCATGACAGATAGCTCCAAGTCCCATTTATATATTATAATAAGGCCGGGATCAAAGGGCAACAGGTAACTGGGAAAGTCTCTTCATGAACTACTTGATCAATCTAGTCATTAATCCTAGCCAGATTCAGTATGAATCCCTGACCGTGGGAAATCAGAATTCATGTCCTAGACATATGCAATACAGAATATGTAGCTTGTACAAACACACTCAAGAAAAACACCCACGGTGTCCAAATTATTCATTACTTGTAAGCCAATAAAGCTGTCGAAACTGCATTAATGGTTCATGTGTCATATCATGTTACTTATCTAGAGTACACCACGATGGGTCACTATCATGTTAAGAGTACTTGTTAGGGGTGCGCCACGACGGGCCATAATCATGTTAAGCAAAGAAGTGACACGTGACTTGAGTGTACGCAACGGGTCACTATCGTGTTAAGCAAAGAAGAAAGACATTCATTATGAGTGCACCACACCGGGTTACTATCGTGTCATGTTACTTGTTACTTGCTAAGAGTGCGCCTTAACAGGCCACTATCATGTTATATCCTTATATTATCATGAATGAAAGAAATTTGCATAAAATAGCTAGTAACATATTCTTGAAGCTAAGGAAAAGATCTATAACTTTCATGTTGGGGGTTGGGAGAAATTCTGGCCACAATTCAGCCAAATATGACATAAAATAACCAAAAATAGCCAAAATAGGCCCTATGCGGCATTCTGCGGCACTATGCAGCCTTCTACGGCACTATACGGCACTATATAGCCATGCGGCTGCGGTACTATTCATGCGACACTATTCATCCATACGGCTGCGGACTATTCATCCATGCGGCTGCGGCACTATTCATTCCTGCGGTTCTATTCATGCAGCACTATTCATTCCTATCTGCGTACTATTCATCCATGCGGCTGCAGCACTATTCATATGGCACTATTCATTCCTGCGGCTGCGACTATTTATCTATACGGCTACGGCACTATTCATTCTGCGGTGCGGTACTATTCATACGGCACTATTCATCTATATGGCTGTGGCACTATTCATGGTACTATTCATTTCTGCGGCTGTGGCACTATTCATCTATGCGGCTGCGGTACTATTCACGCATTACTATTCATTCCTGCGGCTGTGGCACTGCTGTGGTACTATTCATATGGTACTATTCATCCATACGGCTGTGGCACTATTTATACGACACTATTCATCCATGCGGCTGTGGTACAATTCATCCATGCGGCTGTAGCACTATTCATGCGGCACTATTCATCGTTCCTGCCAAAATCAGCACAATTGAACATAGAAATGGCCAAAATACTTTTGGCCATAACTACCTCAAAACAAGTCGAAATCTAACTTTTTAAAGGTCCATTTTGGGTAAAATTGAATCCTCTACAACATGGAACAATCAAAACTGAAAATAGTAAGTTTAGTAGATCAAACCCAAGAAAACAGAAAAAACTATAAACTTAGATCTACAAAAACTTATCTAGCAAAATAAAAATGCTAAGTTCTAAAGATGCTTAGAATCATGTAAGGAATAGTTTAGAACAAACAAATAATATTTGTCCAACGTTTGGCAAGATGTACTTGTCTTAGGTTGGAGGAAGAAGATGAAGAGGAAGAAGATGAAGAGAATTAAAGGAGAGAGAGAGGAGTTGGATTTTATATAAACCTTCCCATCTCAAACCCACCTAAACCAAACCAAGCCCTATACCAAGTTGAACCGAACCAAATTAAACCAAGTCAAAAACAAACCAAAGCAAGGCTAAGAAAGACAAGTCAAAATATAGGTCTCTTGACAAAGGCCAGAATTCCGTATACGTACACTGAAAATACGTATAACAGAAAATGAGAGTGACAGGCATGCCATCGGCATACAATGGTACACTGGCGATATGTCGGTCAAGAAGAAAATCTATAAGTTGGGAAATTTTTTAAAGCATTCCGGAAATCAGAAAAATACAAAACACAGTACAAAAATATATATCCGTATATAAATACTGTTACAGTGAGACGAGTCTCACATCTCTCCCATCCTTAGAAAATTCCGTCCTCGAAATTTTCTAAAGCTAGTCGAGAAAGATAACCAAAACAAAAGCTCAAGAATATACAATCATCTCTATAAGATGAAGCATGGCATATAAGTAAATGAAGGCAACTGTAATGTAAATAAATGCGTAAGCAATAACACAATCTCAATCAAGAAGGGTTGCAAGCATATGAATAAATATGTCTCTGGAGACAGTTGAGTAGGGACCAACGTCCTCGCTGGCCTACGCTGACTCCAAAATAGATAAGGTCAAGTCTCAAGTAAGTCAGTTCCAATGACTTAGTCTAAGACAGGACTCTACCCAGGACATATCGTCGTAGTCGATACCAATGAAGTTATCACATGCCTCGACTACGAAGACAGAAGAGTTGGGAACGAGAATCTCGCCTTCACTCACCGAATAAATCAAGCCGACCATTGTACTCCATACGTGGATAGAATACAAGGTCGCCTGCAAGAACCTAAGATATATCGCCACTACATGGCCTGCCACTGAAACATAAATCCCATGAGAAGAACTGATGGAAGACTATGAAGATGGTACCTGAGACTCCCAAGGTATTATCCTCGTGCTGATACTAAAGCTCTCTTGGTACTGTGCATGAAACTGTGCTCTGAGCTGTCTGATCCTCTGAGCTCGCGATGGCGGTGGGTATTGTGCCAATGGTTGAACATCTAGTATTGGCCCTAGCTGCTCATCTACTACTAGAGGCGATGACGGAGGTGACTAAAAGGATGGCAGGGGTACATCTGGTGTAGATGGTCTTCTTCGAGATGTCGGATATGGGCAAGTGCTAATAGAATGGTCCTCTGTTCCACAGCAGAAGCATCGCCTATTGGCCGTTCGACAAACTGATCTAGAATTCCCTAACTTGCCACAATAGGTACAGGCTTGTTCTACCCGATATTGATGCTGCTTTTGCTGCCTCTGAGCTCACCGCTGCCGAATCGGCGCTGGTGCCTACTGGTTGGAAGGCTAGAAGGATCACGATCCAGCTGGACTCCACCAGGGACAAACTCCTATCATGTGGTATGGTGATCCGCACGCTAAACATAGATGGTTAGCCCTCCGACAGGTAAGATGAGTGTGCCATTCCCTCCCACAGAAGGAACATACGACGGGTAACTCCTGGCTCTGATATGGATGTTGGTCTGCTGGTACTGGTGATAGACGTCGGGGTAAAAAGCCTGGTACATATGGATGGTTCCACTTACGACCCTCAGTTCTGGATGCGGTCCTTCTAGCTTCATGTCCTTGCTCTCGTACTTCCTCTACAGTAGGTCGGGCTCGATATGCTGACGGGTTGGATGACTGGGACTGTCTACCTCTAACCTGCACTTTCTCTGGCTGCATGTGCCCGGCTTGAAGTTTCTCGGGTATTTCTTGCACACTACGGTCTATCAACATCTGGATACTCTGCTGGAGAGCGAGATCTCGTCGTTGTTGTGACTCCATCATTTTCTTAATAATCTCTATGAGGGCAGGTACATCGGGCTGACCTGGTATTACCTCTGCTCGGGCTGCTGATTGTACGGGCTGAGTTGGCTGGTCGGGATGGACTGGCACCTCGCCCCTCGAGTCAACTCTCGACTCTTCATCTGAATGCTGAGACTGATCCTCCATAACTGGCCTAACAAACGATTGCTGACCTGCCATCAACAGAATCCAATCAAGGTAATCGGAAGGATTAAGAACAGTATCCCTGAAAGTTAAAGGACACAAGGATCAAATCGAGGGAACAGGAGAGATCAACGATCAAGGTAGATATCAGGTCAAAGAATCAGAGATAAAGAAAAACACGAAGAATATCAATAAAGGATAATTATGATTGAGATAACTAAACATTACTAACCCCCACATATCTGATAAATCAGACCTGCATGGGCCACCACTAAAACCTATGTCACGCTCCAGAACCAGAATACTGGCAAGTGGGGACCGACAAGGCCAGCTACGTAATACCAAAGTACACCAGTACTATAAAATTACGTATAAGTTGTCAAGACATGGGGGTTACTTCTACAAGCCAACAGTCGATCCTAGGTTAAAACAATCCTAGGTATCTCAATCACAGGCAATTATACAAGGTACAAGAGTATGATCATCAGACATACAATAGTAAAGCGTCCCAAACCATATATACATGGATGATTATGAAGCTAGTATACAAAATGGAGAAACTAACAAGAGTATTAGTCATACATGATAGCTCTAGCTGCAGTCTAGAATACGCACATCATGTTTATGCCCGTAGGCTAAATGTCAAGGACCAAAACACGAGCTAAACACGTGCTTGGAGGCTAAACGCCACAAAAGAATAATTTACATATCAAGTGGGAAAATAAAATAAGAAACCCACTTGGGTACTCTGGTGTTCTGGATGGTCACCGTCGAGTAGATGGTGCGGAAGATCCTTTGGACTTCTCTATCAGATCTGGCCAAGCAAAACCAGTAGGGTCAGACCCCCAATAGCAAGTACCACAAAGGAAGCCAAACTATGAACTAAAACCAGCAATCACTAACATCAACAATTGGAGATACAAATAAGTAAGAGCAGATCGAGACTCGTGCACTACCAACGCACTTATCCCGAACATAGAAAGACAATAAGTAAAGCATCTTGGAGCATAAAGTAATTCACATGTGGCATAATATAAAGTGTAGACATGTTAAGTGAACAGAAGCTTGAGAATATGTAAAAGCAATTGAACAAGTGAACTTGTGAGATTGCCTGGTCATAAGAGCATGGTGACCCGACATAGGGAGTCATGTATAGCTTGTGAGATAATTGAACATGTGAGTATGTAAGAATTATAGAAAGACAATGATAAGTGGACTTAGGAACTATTCTGAAGTCAAGTTACAACCCTTAAACCAAACAAGGACCGGGGTTGTAACCCTTCTTCTAAACAGAACTTAGCCTCTGATCATTTATCGACAAGGTAAAGCATAAACTATGGTGTACTGAAATAAACATACGGACACTGCCTAGACAAAACTAGACTGGACTGGACTGACTCCAGCCATCAATCACGGCCAAGCAATGAGTACGGCTTGATACTTTAACTAACTAAGGTTATCACAAGCCTAGTTACTAGCAAGATACAATAAGATTTCCAAGTCCAATTATCCGCCTGCTGCTACCTGAGTGACCCCAGCAAAAGAAAAACAAGTATAGCAGACACACTACAGTAAGATACATGTGTCCTAAGGAGGTGTCCCACTCGACGGCGGGCTGAAAATATGCTCATCATGACATATAGCTCCAAGTCCCATTTATATATTATATATAAGGCCGGGATCAAAGGGGCAACAGGTAACTGAGAAAGTCTCTTCATGAACTACTTGATCAATCTAGTCATTAATCCTAGCCAGATTCAGTATGAATCCCTGACCGTGGGGAATTAGAAATTCATGTCCTAGACATGATGCAATACAGAACATGTAGCTTGTACAAACACACTCAAGGAAAACACCCACGGTGTCCAAATCATTCATTACTTGTAAGCCAATAAAGTCGTCGCAACAGCATTCATGGTTCATGTGTTATATCATGTTACTTATCTAGAGTTCTCCACGATGGATCACTATCATGTTAAGAGTACTTGTTAGGGGTACGCCACGACGGGCCATAATCATGTTAAGCAAAGAAGTGACATATGAGTTGAGTGCACCACAACAGGTCACTATCGTGTTAAGCAAAGAAGAAAGACATTCATTATGAGTGCACCACAACGGGTCACTCTCGTGTCATGTTACTTGTTACTTGCTAAGAGTGCGCCTTAACAGGCCACTATCATGTTCTATCCTTACATTATCATGAATAAAAGAAACTTGCATAAAATAGCTAGTAACATATTCTTGAAGCTAAGGAAAAGATCTACAACTTTCATGTTGGGGATTGGAAGAAATTCTGGCCACAATTCAGCCAAATAGGACTTAAAATAACCAAAAATAGCCAAAATATGCCTTATGCAGCATTCTGTGACACTTTACAGCTTTCTGCGGCACTATGCGGTACTATTTATCCATGCGGCTGCGGTACTATTCATGCGGCACTATTTATCCATGCGGCTACGGCACTATTTATTCCTGCGGCTGCGGCACTATTTATGCGGTACTATTCATCCATGCGGCTGCAGCACTATTCATGTGGCACTATTTATTCATGCGACTGCGTCACTATTCATCCATGCGGCTGCGATACTATTCATTCTGCGGCTGCGGTACTATTCATCCATGCAGCTGCGGTACTATTCATACGGTACTATTCATCCATACGGCAGCGGCACTATTCATGCGGCACTATTCATTCCTGCGGCTGTGGCACTATTCATCCATGCGGCTGCGGTACTATTCATGCGGCTCTATCTATTCCTGCGGCTGCGGTACTATTCATCCATGCGGTTGTGGTACTATTCATGTGGTACTATTTATCCATGCGACTGTGGCACTATTCATTCATGCGGCTGCGATACTATTCATACATGCGGCTGGGCACTATTCATGCGGCACTATTCATCGTCCCTGCCAAAATCAGCACAAATTAACATAGAAATGGCCAAAAATATTTTTGGCCATAACTACCTCAAAACAAGTCAAAATCTAACTTTTCAAAGATCCATTTTGGGTAAAATTGAATCCTCTACAATATGGAACAATCAAAACTTGAAAATAATGAAGTTTAGTAGATCAAAATCCAAGAAAATCGAAAAGGCTATACACTTAGATCTACAAAAACTTGTCCAGCAAAATAAAAAATGCTAAGTTCTAAAGATGCTTAGAATCATGTAAGGAATAGTTTAGAACAAACAAAATAATATTTGTCCAACGTTTGGCAAGATGTACTTGCCTTAGGTTGGAGGAAGAAGATGAAGAGGATGAAGAGATTGAAAATAATAAAGGAGAGAGAGAGGAGTTGGATTTTATACAAACCTTCCCATCTCAAACCCACCTAAACCAATCGAAGCCCTATACCAAGTTGAACCGAACCAAATTAAACCAAGTCAAAAACAAACCAAAGCAAGGCTAAGAAAGACAAGTCAAAATACAGGTCTCCTGACAAAGGCCAGAATTTCGTATACGTACACTAAAAATACGTATAACAGAAAATGAGAGTGACAGGCATGCCGTCGGCATACAATGGTACACTGGCGATATGCCGGTCAAGGAGAAAATTTATAAGTTGGCAAAATTTTTAAACACTACAAAAATAAGTCATATTAGCGACGAATTTAGCGACGTTTAATTAAAACGTCGCTAATTTCTTTGAATTTAGCGACATATAAATTTGACGTCGCTGTTCGTCACCATGCCCGACGTTCAGCGACGTATTGCAACTTATTTTTGTAACAAAATGTTACGTCACATAATTGTCGGAAAATGTCGCTAATTTCTTAGAATATAGCGACGTTTTGCGACTAACATTTTAATAACAAAATGTTACGTCGCGTAATAGTCGATAAACGTCACTATATTCTAAGAAATTAGCGACGTTTAGCGACGTCTTACAATGACGTCGCTAATGTATTTCTAATATACAGATCGGGTTTTCCTTTCCACCCATTCTCACTCGAAAATTTTCCAAAACTTTTCTTTCCCCCCCACCGACCCACCGACGACCGAGCTCCTCCTTCCCGACGACCCCCTCTCCCCCAGCGACCCCTCTCTCCCCGAGCTCCTCATCCTCCTCCACCGACGACCAAGCTCCTCCTCCTTCTCCTCCTCCTCTACTGACCCCCACTTCCCGGCGACCCCTTCTCCCCCGGCGACCCCTCTATCCCCGGCGACGCCCCTCCTCCTCTTCCTCCACCGCGAGGTCCTCCTCCTCCACCACCGAACTCCTCCTCCTCCTCCTCCACCACCACGAGATCCTCTAAAGGTAAACCCTAACCCTAATTAAGGTGTTTTTCGTGTCCAAAATAGACACGGGGACACAGCACGACCCCGTGTTTACTGATACACTGTGTTCATGTGGTTTTGGACACTTTGTGTCCATTTGGATCAAAAAATACATATTTTAGATAATGATTTGAAAGTGACGAGTCTCTATGCACAGATCCAACTAATAACGAATTATTGTATTGGTTGAACAGAAGTGACGAGTCTCTTTGAGCTCGGTCAAATGTGCCTTATGTTAGGTCTCTGTCTGTACAGTATGTGGATGTGTCAAATGTGCCTTATGTCCTTAATAATTGATAATAAATAACTTTTTAAATCAAAATTTTATAAATAAATTGTTAATTCAACCCTAACTAAATTGAAATCGAGCTCGTTAAGCTTGAAATCAAGCTCAATCAGCTTGAAATAAAGTTGAGCGAGCTTGACGAGCTTGAAATCAAGCTTAACGAGCTTGTTTATCAAGCTTGATCAAGCTTGATAAACAAGCCAAGCTCAAGCTCAAATCAAGCCAAGCTCAAGCTTAATATAAACAAGCTCAAGCTCTAAAATAAAAAAATTATCAAGCTCGAGCTTGAGCTCGATTAATTCTAGTCAAGCCAAGCTCAAGCTCACAAAAGCTTGGCTCGGCTTGGCTCGTTTGCAGCCCTAGTAATTATTCAGTCCCTTAAATAGCAACCATCACATGTTCATTACTACTGTGCTGTCCACTCCTATGGTTGTAACAATTTCCATTGATGTTAGTATCAGTCGAAGGAAGAGGAATGGCTCAGGTTAGAAGTGGGTATTGGTTTAGCCCGGGTCCTGTACTGCCTATGAGGACAGTCCCTGTCACAATTGGGTATCAATCCACTTACATGAATCTGTCCTGCATACTATAGAGTAGTCCCTCCTTCACCAGGCTTGTCTTGTCCTTGTGTGTAAGTTAGATGTCCTGTTCATCCCTCTTGAAGGTACTGCATGTCCTTAGTTCAGTCACACCCTCAAATGTTCACATCAGATGTGTGTTGAATATCCTACATTTTGCCTTCACAGCATACATGTGCCTATTGCATTACCTGTCCATCTTGTTGTATAACACACTGCATATCATATTTCAGCCCACCCTAGGTATATGTTCAGCCCACATAACCATGTTGCAGTCCATCTCATTAGAGTTCAGTCCATGGGTACACATGAACAGGTAGGTGGAATACAGAACATGTACATTTATGTATAACATTTAACATTATCAGTTATAATTAGGAACGATTTGCACATTAAGAAGTTTTTCCTTCTACAAACTACCCAGTTTACAAGGTGGTAACCCTGCCAATTTTCCCTCCAATTTGCACATTATCACTTATGTCAAGCTCGACGATTAGCTCTGATATTCGAGTCATGAGTGGAACCATATTCCCTCCAATTTTCCCCCTTGTGAGGAAATTGATTCTCAAGTTTGTGGTTACCAAACAAAGGAAAGGAACAACTTTCCTTTCCTAGTTCCTTAAATCGGTGAACCAAACGAGGCCTTAGGATAATGTGTATAGATGAGGACTAGGACAATAAGTATAGGTAACTTCAAGATAGGAATTGTTTTACCTATGAGTATAGGTAATGGCTTTACCTAGAGTGACTAGGTAATATATAGGTTTAGGAAGCCTATAGGTTTAGGTAATGGGTTGACACATGGGTATAGGAGATACCTATGTTGTAGTGTATGGGGTATTGAGTTTGGGTATTGGTTTTTACTAGAGTTAAGGATAGGCTAGTGTATAGGTAATTAGGTAAATAGGCCATAGTAATAGTTTTACCTATGTGAATAGGATATTGGTAGGGCAAATACATAGTGTATTAGCCTAGTATAGACTAGAATACCTTGGTAAGGCAACGTATGGCCCTAAAAACCTAGGTGTGACCTAGTTTGACCAAGTTTGGCAAGGTATTGACCCAGTTGTCCTAGTGTGACCTAGAAATAACTTGGAGACCTAGAATTGACCTAGTATATCATGTTTATGATTCCAAAACACCAATTGACATTAATATTCTATATTTAGGTCTTCGAGATACCGTATCGGATATTGTTGACATTTCACACTACCAAAATAAGTATTGTTGACATTTCACACTACCAAAATAAGTCAAATCAACGACGAAATAAGTCAATCCTAGAGTGTATAGAGTGAGCCTCCCTACTTCCTTTCTTCCTTCTCATTTGGGTCATTCAGTCGACTATTCCGCATCATAGGATATCTACCTCAACTTCACCCTAGAGAAGTGTGGAAATATTAATGTTAACCAAGGTTCACAGTAAAAAGAAGAAAAGAAACTACATAGGATACATCATATCTATTACCACTTGTTGTATCATGATTACTTTTACAAGTGTTTAAACGATGTGCATGTATCTATCTTACAGAATTATCCTCAAATGGATATGGAGCTGAATTACTATCTGCGGAATCGTTCGTGGATGTACAACCGTCATCCTGATGACATGTACGGTGTGCGGGATGAATTCATAGAGGGTGTACACCAGTTCCTGTAGTTTGCCAAGGCATTCCCTCAGTACATGGGCGGTACCAAAATTAAGTGTCCGTGTGTGAGATGTCGCAACTTGAAATATCATCCAGAAGTGAATGTCACATATCATTTATACTCGAAGGGTTTCACGCCGAATTACTATCAGTGGAGCGAGCACGAAGAACTTGTGTCTTTAGCATCGGAGTACGAGCCTTATGTGGATGTGCACAACAGCGCTCCTTACGACGATAGGTTGGTGAATATGGTTTTTGACGCGGCCAGGCCTAGTTTCTATCCGGATGATCATGATGCACCTAAGGAGGCACCGAACCCCGATGCTGCACAGTTCATGGAGTTGCTGGAGAATGCAAGGACTCCATTATATCCTGGTTATGAGGATCATTCACCGTTGGAGGTGGTTACAAGATTGTTGAGCATCAAGTCTGATTTAACATGTCGCAAGATTGCTACAATCGTATTATGGAGTTGCTTATAGAAATATTTCCTGAGGGTGCGAAGTTGCCTAAAGACCTCTACCGGTCTAAGAGGATGGTTAGATCGCTCTGGATGGGATACGAAAAAATTGATGCCTGTCGCAACGGGTGCATGTTGTACTACAAAGACGACAAAGATGAAGACGCCTGCAGATTTTGTGGTATCGATCGCTACAAGGCATGTGGTAGAGGAAAGTCTGTCGGTGCCAGGAAGCCTACCTCTTCGATGCACTACTTGCCGTTGACGCCGCTGTTGCAGCGGTTGTTTATGGTGAAGGAAACTGCAGAAAACATGAGTTGGCATAAGCGGGAACATACCGAAGGAGTGTTGGATCACCCATCTGATGGAGAAGCATGGAAGCACTTTGATCGAGAGTATCCAGATTTTGCTTCTGATCTGCGTAATGTCAGATTGGGTCTCTGCTCCGACGGTTTTACCCTATTCGAACTTTCGGGATCCCAGTATTCGTGTTGGCCTGTGATCGTCACCCAGTACAATCTACCGCCTTGGATGTGCATGAAGACTCCGTATATGTTCCTCACCGTTATTATCCCAGGTCCGAACAATCCGAAAAGGAGCACCGATGTGTATTTACAGCCGTTGATTGATTAGTTGAATCAGCTGTGGGAAGTAGGTTCCAACACGTACGATGTATCTAGAAAACAAAATTTCCAGATACGAGCAGCACTTATGTGGACCATCAACGACTTTTCGGCCTATGGAATGTTATCTGGATGGAGCACGCATGGTCATCTTTTATGTCCGTATTGCATGGACAGTACTAAGGCTTTCCGTTTGAAACACGGAGGCAAATCGTGCTTCTTCGATTGTCATCGACAATTCCTGCCGAAGGATCATCCGTACCGGAGGAACAGAAATATTTTTCGTGCTGGCGTTGTGGAGAAGGCTAATCCTCCGCCAAGGTGGCCCGGATACACGATATGGGAAGAGGTAAAAGATTTACCAAGAGCTATTGAGCAGCCTGCGACGGGCTACAAGTGTGACGGATTTGGTCGCACTCATAACTGGAGGAAGAGGAGTATATTCTGGGATCTTCCATATTGGAGCACCAATCTGATTAGACATAACCTTGATGTCATGCATATCGAGAAGAATATATTTGACAACATAATTAATACTGTAATGGACGTAAAGGAGAAGACGAAAGACAATCCAAAGGCTAGATTGGACTTGGAAGAAATATGTAGACGTCCTGCATTGCATTTGATAGAGGACGGGAATGGGAAGTTGAAGCAGCCTAAGGCAATTTTTTACTGGAGAAGGAGGATAAAGTGAGGCTTTGTAGGTGGATTCAAGGTCTGAAATTTCCAGATGGGTATGTTTCAAACTTGAGAAGATGCGTCAACCTCAAGGAGAACAAAATGACAGGTATGAAGAGCCATGATTGTCACGTATTCATGGAGCGGTTAATTCTGATTGTATTTCGGGAATTCTTATCGCAGGCAGTTTGGGATCCATTGACGGAGCTTAGCATATTCTTCAGGGACCTTTGTTCTAAGAAATTGCTCGTTGATCGTCTAGAAAAGCAGAAGAAGGACATTACGGTAACACTGTGCAAGATAGAGAGGGTATTTCCTCCTGGATTCTTCGACTCTATGGAGCATTTGTCGATTCATCTTTCCTACGAGGCACGTGTTGGTGGACCTGTCGAATATCGATGGATGTACCCGTTCGAGCGACATTTGAATCACCTAAAAAGAAAGGTAAAAAATAAGGCTCCGATCGAGGGTTCTATTTGTGAAGCCTATATTCTCGAGGAGATTACAAATTTCTACTCCTCCTATTTCAAACCTCATCTTGCTACGAATAGAACGAGGGCTCCAAGAAATGACGACGGATATCAAGAATTTAATGATGGAATACTGAAAGTATTCAATGCGTCCGGAAAGCCTTCGGGGAAAATAAAGAAGAGATATTTGAAGGACGAAGAGCTAAGGGCTGCTTAGTTGTATGTATTACTCAATTGCGATGAGAATGAAGTGGAGAAGCTAGAGGGGTAAGTAACTCAGGATAATGAGTTTACGTCATCTCAATATAATAGTATAAGCTAATATTATTGTACTAATCGGCGGTTGTTTCATTATTTTCCAGCACATATAATGATGAGTTGAGGCTGGTTAGACCCTACCTAACAGACGAAGCATTAGAACAAGAAATGAGACGTCATTTTCCTTCTTGGTTGAGCGAATATGTAAGTAGCTCGGTAATTACTGGCCTCTTCTAATGCAACTGCACAATAAATAACTTATTATCTCTTCTTTGATATTCAGGTCGATCGTCTAATTTCTCCCGAGATTGAATTAATTAGAACTCTTGCCAAGGGACCAATTACTTTTGTTAAAATATGGTCAAGTTACTGTGTTAATGGCTTTCGGTTCAAGTCGACAAATGCTCCGATCAGAGACAGCTTCCTGGATCTTGATTCTACGAAAAATAGTTGCTTGTGTATCAAGTCTTTGAACTACAAAGACGTCGATCCAGGAAATGATTTCTTTGGCATCTTGTGAGAGATTATGGAGTTGTTATATAATAATGGCAGAGAAGCTGTAAAGATCGTGTTGTTCAAGTGTGAATGGTTCGATCCGATTGAAAATCAAGGTTGCAAAATTGACAAGCATGGTCTTGTGGATATAAACTACAAGCGTAGATATCAAGGCTACGAACCGTTTGTCCTAGCAACTCAGGCTCAGCTCGTGTACTTCACAGCTTATCCGAGATGGAGAGCAACGAAGTCTGACTGGTGGGCAGTATGCAAGACTAAAGCTAGAGATACTTTTGATGTTGACAAAAAAGCTTACCAGAAGGACGAGCTACCTCTTGTAACTAATATTATCGATGTGGACTCCATGGAAGTTACGTATTAGATGACACATAATGTAGAAGATGTAGAATTATCTGAAGAGGAAGACGAAGCCGACGAAGGGGAAGATGAAAGTGAAGATGAGGAGGAAGAGGAAGATGAGGTCGAGGAAGACGAACAAGATGATTATTCTGAAGATGATTGAGAGAGATATACTTATCTGAACTTAGATGTTTCTTCTAGAATATATTATCTGGACTTAGATGTTTATTGTAGAATGTATCATCATATGTTGTCTTGGTTATTATCTTGTCTTTGTTGTACTTTTATATTTCTAGTCTCTATTATTTGTTGTACTTTCATATTTCTAGTCTCTATTATTTGTTGTATTATCATATGATGTTATCAGGTATGGTAGGTCGTCGTGGAACGTTCCGAGGGGGACGACGAGGTCATGATCCTCCGGTACTTCCTACAGGTACTGCTAGAGGACAGAGTTTTCCTTCGGTACCTCCTACTGGTACCGGCTCTGGATCTTCGTCGCCGATTACTCCTCCATATTGGACAGTAGCTGGGCCTACTGGGACGACATCACGTGGCATATCTCCTGGGACGAGTAGTTCCAGGCCTGTTGAGAGTGCTCGCCCGTCTAGCATTCCTGCTGCTGATACGACGATGGAGACGGATGAGCAGATGGCGGTGGCTGTACCGACGGCCGATCAGCATCATGCAGATGATGCGTACGTACCTCCGGAGGAGAGGAGGACGGAGATCTGGGCCGACGGTACAAAGTAGGTGTTTTGGTTTATAATTTGTTTCCTGTTTTTATCATAAATTAACTTTTTTCATGAATATAATATGTCTGTATAGATATCGTCCTCCAGAGGTACAGAGACGTCTAGGCCACATGCTGAGGCATAATTATGGTGGTGCTTGGATTAACTACTCTGATGCTCCGGACAAGAGGAAGGTCTACTGGTTTGCGCGCTTCAAGGTTAAAACATGTTTTTCATTTTAACATGAATCATATAATTTTTGCATATTAGATATAACTGATAAATATTTTGTTTGCGCTCTTCTAGGATAGTTTTTCTTTCCACCGCACCGGACCGAGCTTATCGAGGGAATATTTCCTGCCGTCGCTGCCAAGTTGATCCGCGACGCTATTAATGATCAGAAGAATCGTGATCGTGCCGAAAAGCTGATCCATGGTTGGATCACCCCTGGTCAGTGGAATGCGATAAAGGCTCGATTCGACGAGCCAAGGTACAAGGAGAAGTCGGAGAAGGCCAAGGCAGCTAGGCAACATGCCTCGAAGTGGTACGGTGGGTCGATTCCGATGACGGAACATTTCCGTCGTCTGGTATATCTTTCTCTTTTAGAAATATTATTTTATTAAAAAACTGATAAATTATTACTAAAATAATATATTTAATTACAGTAAGGAAGGTCGGTAACGCCGACATGGTGACCGTCTTCCTGGCCACCCATCGTCGCGGCGGTGACCTTATTGACGAGAGGGCCGAGCAGATTTATGTAAGAATTACAATACGTTATCTTAATTTAATACTTCATGTCAATTTTAATATAACTTAGTAAATATGATGCAAATAAATATTCATGTAGTTATTAATAATAAGTACATTAATTAGAAATTAGAAATTATAGAGTACTATCCATACTTTCTAGGCCGAGTATCAGAGGCTGCGGGAACGGGCGGCTGCTAGTGCATCTGATGCAGGAGAGGCCGGTACTTCCTCGCAGCCCACTCAAGCTCCGTCGGCGGACGACCTGTGGATGACCGTCGCTGGTGAACTCCGTAGGGGTACATACTACGGTACGAGATCCTATGGCGCCCTAGTTGCGACCCAGTCCTCTAGGGCATCTCCTGCTAGTGTGCAGGATCTACAGCCGTCCCAGGAGTCTGTCCGAGTCCACCAGATGATAGAGTCTTCTCGTGACGACCTGCTACGACGGATCGAGGAGCAGTCTCGGCACCCTACGGACGATCCTACGCTGCTACCACGATTGGATGCGCTCGACTACGGCATTATGGAGCTCATGGAGACGACTGAGAGGACAGAGCGCACCGTTGGAGGGTTAGAGCGCACGGTGACGGAGCTGCAGACAGGACAGGTGACCATGGCCGAGAGGCTGAGATTGGCACAGGATTCGATGGTCCAGAGCAGTGATAGAATGTTATCTATCATGGATTCATACCACCAGCGACTTATAGCGTTGGAGCGTGCTGGTCCTCCGGGTGCGCCTTCATCGTCGTCGACTCTGCCGCCTCCACCGCCTTCTTCTTTGACACCGACTCCACCGACGTCACTGCCTGCTCCATCGGTATCGATTTTACTTGAGGAGTATAAGTTGTTCTTATCCCTTCGTCGCGACGGTGCCCCTCCTGCACCAGATCCCTAGTAGTCCTAGTTAGGACTGTTTGTTTGTGTTTGATCCTTTGTTTGTGACTTGGATCTCTATTATTTGTGAAGACTTGGATATTTGGATCCTATTCTATTTGTTGGTTGTGTGTAGACTTGGATCTCTATTATTTGTTTGTTGGTTTGTTTGGATCCTATTATTTGTGTAGACTTAGATATTTGGATCCTATTCTATTATTTATTGGATGTTTAGATCTCTATTATTTGTGTAGACTTGGATGTTTGGATCCTGTTTGGATCCTATTCTACAGTGAGGGAAAACAGTGTGTGTGTGTGATTGTGTGTCATTCACATGGGTGTGTGTGTATGGCCTGTGTTCATCAAAATAGGGAACCAAATCTCAGGTTTACATATTCCAGATTTTGAAAAACAGTCCTATATTGGTTATCTTTTTAAACTGCAGGAAGAAAAGGACATTCTGTATTTTATTTTATTTTTATTTTTTTTGCAGATTTAGCGACGTTTACCGACGTCCACCGACGTACGTTTGCGTCGATAAACGTCGGAAAATCTGCCAAATTTTCCAGGGTACCGACGTTTACTGACGTCCTTATACGTCGGAGAATGTCGGTAAACGTCGGTGCACGTCGGTAATAATCCCAAGAATTACCGACATTTACTGACATTTTAAACGACGGTAAACGTTGGTAAATCCCCAGGATTTTACCGATGCGTAGCGACGTTAAACACGTCGCTATGCCACCGACGACACGACGGTAGACGTCGGTAATATACCGACGTATATTTAAACGTCGGTACACGTCGGTACTTGTGACGTTTGGCGACGTTTTGAAGATCAGCGACTTACGTTTTCGCGACAAGCCAAAAACGTCGGTAATTGCGTCGGTAAATATGTTTAGCGACGAAATTTATCGTTTTAGCGACGTCTTTAGGCGTCGCTAAAATGACTTATTCTGGTAGTGAAAGCATTCCGAAAATTAGAAAAATATAAAACACAGTACAAAAATACGTATCCGTATATAAATACTGATACAGTGAGACGAGTCTCACAGCAACCACATGGGCCACCACTCTCCATGTGCACATGTCAATACAACGCATAGCTATATACTGAGATACGCATTTGGAGGGTTTTTCCCCCATTAATATGGGACTATCTTTCTAGTGGCCAAAGAAAAAACAACGTTCGCAATACCAGTATAGGAATCTCTATCAGACCATTCCTATGAGTATCATGATTGGAGGTATCGATAGTATCGGAGGTTTCGGATTGGAGTATCGAATTTTTTGGTATTAGAAATCAAATAATTATTGATAAATTATCAATATTTTAGAAAAAATATGTCACTTCCCGTTCCCAGAATACGTATTCTAAATACATGTACTGCTGGAATGTATTTATTTAATAACTATCAAGTATTGTTCTGTAGTTAAACCCCTTTAATTTCATGTTAATTGATTTCCTGCAATTTTATTTTTGTATTTTATTTTCTGTTTTTCATACTCTGCTTTAGCTTTACTTTGGGTTCGGCTTGGATTGGGTTAGTTAAGTTGGTTCATCATGAACCGAAACAAACCCCCACCTACCACCCTCCTTCATTTAAAGCCCATCCCCTTTCTCTCTCTTCATTACTTCACCATTACTCTTCTTACACTTCTTCTTCCTCCATAACTCCTCCCCCACCTACCAGCCACCAAGGCAAGTGCCAAACTTGCTTCATGATGGAATCCCAGTTTTATTGTTCCATCATCTTCCTTACTTGATCTTAAGCCTCTTTAGTACTTAGCATTTTCATTTTTCATGGCTTATTTCTTGTAGATCTAAGTTTAATGCACTTTCGGATTTCTTAGGTTTGATCTATAAACTTTGTTATCTTCAAGTTTTGATGGTTTCATATTGTAGAGAATTTCGTTCTACCCCATCTTGACCTATGGAAGTTCAGATTTGGGCTTGGAATGAAGGATTTAGAGAGCTTGGAAGCAACGGTTTTTATGGTTCTGTCCTTAGAAAATTCGGAGAAGAAGAACAGATCCTGGCCGCATGCCAGTGCTTGACCGCATGAGTCTTCATGCGGCAAGTCATCCTGGCCGCATGGGCTTAGTTAGCCGCATGGGCTTAGTTAGCCGTATGAGCTTAGTTAGCCACATGGGCTTAGTCAGCCACATGAGACTTATCTGCCGCATATGCATTTAGTTCCGCAGTCGTATGCATACTGTCACATCTTAGCCGCATAGGGTTGTCTCCCTTGCCACAGCTTAGCCTCATGGAACTTATATCATCTTCAGCCGCATGGACTCAGTTTAACTTCCAGCCGCATGGCGCTGATCATTCTCAGCCGCATGGTGCCGCGTGACTCTTTAGCCGCATATAGGCTTGCACCTATTCAGCCGCAGAGAATTTCCCTTGGCCGCATGGGTGTATGTTGCCCGTAGCCGCATGAGGCCCCTTTTGTTTCTAGCCACATAGGGCTTCGCAAATTTGGCCGCATGAGACTATTCTGTTCCGGCCGCATGAATCAACAATTTCCCAGCCGTATGTAATCCATTTCATTCCCGGCCGCATGAATCAATAATTTTCCAGCCGCATGAATGCTAGCCATAATGCCCTTTTTGGCTGATTCTTGTTTTAAATTGACATTGATTGAGATTGATTGACATTTATTACCATTTATTGATTGATATTAATTATTGTCTTAACATTTATAAAAGAGAATTGTCATCTTAATTTAATAATAGATCATGCGTTCCTAGATGGAACTAAGAGACTGGCTAGTCGTCTTATTGAATTGAATGAATGAGACACGTTCATATTAACTATGAACTATTACAATCGACTGGCTGATCTCGAATATTGGCCTACAGGCACCTGCAAGTTTCAATTTATTTATTTATTTATTTATTTATTTATCTTATCAAAGCAGCATGTGTACTTTATGGTCAAGGTATGATTATTCCGTGGTTAGTTTTGATTGTTGTATTACGATATGTAAGACCTACAACCTAACCGCACGGATATCGTTGTAGAGTTGTGCATATCGTATCCCGTACGAAAGTACTCATTCTGAATGACCATGATCCACGGCATGGGACTTCACTCAACGTAGAGACTATTAAGTTAAATAAAATAATAATTGCATGGAGAGAATGGATTCCCGAGTTCTTACATGGCACCTCTTTCGGGACTATTAAGTACCCGACAGGCCGGCTGGTTCCCACAGATACTGCAAATCTGCCACACGGGCAGGGAGCGGTATCTACTTATATTATTTATTGTATATTGTATATTGATGACGGGCATCCCGCTGGGACTCGTCTAATTCATGATTGGCGCAATTGATTGACTGGATAGACTAGCCTTGCTTGCACATAGTAAGAACTGAGGAATCCCTATTGTATAATTCCAGGGTAACTTGGAACTCACAGTAGCAAGCCGTAGTAGTTGCATGGCCGTTTAAATTGATTTGCTTGTGTACTGTCTTTACTCTGATGACTAACTAAGATGATCGGAATATCAGGACATGACGGGTCAACTTCTGTCCTTGTTTGGTTGGAAGGTTGGTTCGAAGTGTCGTGATGTGATATGAATCCCAGTAGCCAGCCGAGATCTATTTATTACGTTTTCCATTACTGGTTCATTCCTCATATCGTGCTTCCTTGCGGTACTTGCTATTAGAGGTCTAACCTGTCTGGTTTTGCATGGCCAGATTTAGAGCGGGTCCCCGAGGATCCAGCTTACTTCTACCTCCAAGATGGTCAATACTAGATGGATGATCGCAGGAGGACTCGAGTGGGTTTCTTACTTCCCCGCTCGTTTTGTGAATTACTTTATAATTTACCTTTTGGCACCGACATGTTAGTCGAATTATCTTGTACCTACTTTTGCATAATTGTAACTAAGTCAGACTGCAGCTGATGACAATTGTGTATATTTACTACATCATCTGTCTATGTTTTGTAAAGTCAGATATCAAGAATATTTTGACTGAGCGTTTGGAACGCCTTACTGCTTTATCTCACATGTTCCCTATTTCTGTTTCTTATTTGAATGATTGAGACAATAGATGTGAAGTAACCATAGCAAGACTTTTATGTAGTATGTACCCCCTCGTCCTATTAGACAGCATTGATCGTATTATACTGTATTCATCTACCCATAATATGTAGCTGGCTGAGTCATTCTCCCGCTCTCTAGTATTCTGGTTCTGGGGCGTGATAAGATTTTAGTGGTGGCCCATGCAGGTCTGATTTCAGACTTGTAGGGTGTTTTAATTTATAGGATATCTCAATCACACATGTTCTCCCTTGATCTCATGATTCGTCGATTCTCAACTCCAGCTTGACATTCCAGTATCCCTTGACTTCATTGATCCTTCGAGTCCGATCGTTTGATTGTTCTCTTATCCCTTTTCTTAGGGGCACTTCGTCCGCACCTGTCAGAGCTGGACAGCAACAACATGGACAACGTGGGCAACATGACCAGGTTGGTCAGCAATAAGGGCCAGTACTACCTCAAGAGACTATCCAGGAAGAAGTAATAGTGGAAACAGCAGCTGGATTGCAGTATCCGGAGGTTCCACCACCACCAACAATTTTACCTACCCCCGTGGAAGTGGACACACCGCCCCTTCTGGAGATCATGAGAGGGATGATGGCAACTCAGCAACATCAGATGTTAGCCCAGCAGCGCATGCACGCTCAGTTGCAGGAGCAGAACGTACTACTCAACCAAGGGTTGCAGGCGGCGTTAGACAGAGGGGTATGGCCAGATTCAGGAGCATCAACCAGATTTTGCAAGTTTAACCTCCACCGTTTCGAGGGCACGGAAGATGCCATCTCAGCAGATGCATGGCTTAAGGATATTGAGACTATTTTGACAGCAGCTAAGGTACCGACAGAAGAACGTGTGGATCAGGTGAAGTTGCTACTTCAGGATCTCGCACGTGATTGGTGGGAATCAGAGAAAGTAGGTATCCAACGTCCTGTTGCTTGGGACAATTTCACAGCAAGGTTCAAGACGAAGTACTATGGAGTTGTGGCGCAGTTTGAGCTACAATAGAAGTTTATTAACCTCAAGCAGGCCGGCAAGACGGTAGATGCTTATGCAGCGGAGTTCTGCAGATTGAGTAGGTTTCTCCCAGAGATGGTAGCGACGGAGCGCCAGAGGGCTTTGAGATTTCAGCAAGGATTTCATCTTGAACTCTTACAATTGATAGAGGGACACAATTAACAGACTTTCGATGAGGTATTGACGGCAACCCGAAGGTATGAGATCACCATTCAGGGGATCACAGCAAGGACTGGAGGTCAGAAAAGATCCCACAGTTAGATTGAAGGAGGAGGGGAAGCAGCGCCCCGAACAATAGCACCATCCCCTGGCGTTCGCATCCACGATGTGGCAATGCGAGGCCCAGCACCACCACCCAGGCAGCAGCAACAACAACCAAGGAAGAACCAGCAACCCCCAGCGGGCTGCACTTATTGTGGAAAGATAGGGCACACTAGAGATGTGTGTCGGTCATTGAACGGACTGTGTTTGATATATGGAAATCCAGATCATCGGGTTACCACCTGTGCCATGAATTCGAGGTCAGGAGGACCATTGCAGCAGTTTCCTGCTCTGCCAGCACCAGGGGCAGGTCAGTATCGAGGACCAGCAGTGGCAGTGAAACCATTGGCCCAGCGTCCGTTGATGCCACAGGCTCAGATGTTTCGGCAGCAGGGACCGCCGATGCAGCAACACTAGCATAGACCACCCCAGCATCATCAAGGTAGGGGCCAGCAGCAGCACCAGGCTAGGCCACAGCATGGGAACCAGCAAGGAGGTCGAGGGCAGGCATTCACGCTGTCCTTGGAAGAGGCATTAGCATCGGGAGATGTTGTGGCAGGTAACATTCTCGTCGCCTCATATCCCGTAATAGTATTGTTTGATTCGGGAGCATCGCATTCATTTATATCTGCATAATTTGTGACACGTCTAGGAATGGAGTTCGAGGCATTGCCAGGGAGGTTGAATATACTCACTGGCAATGGGCTCGTAGGAGTTAGTAGAGTTATTCTAGCGTATAGTGTTGTAGTTTGCGGGCATCCTTTACCCGCCCAGTTGATAGAATTTTCTGCTGAAAATTTTGACGTTATCTTAGGTATGGACTGGCTGAAAGACAGTCATGCGACAATAGATTATCGTAGAGGGAATGTATCTTTTGATATTCCAGGCATGAAGAGATTCATCTTAGTCAGATCAGAGGCAACTCAGCAAGAACAGGGAGTAGTAACGGCAATGGAAGAAGTTCAAGTTCCGAAGGTAGTTGAAGAATTTCTAGATGTATTTCCCGAAGAACATCCAGGTCTACCACCGGTTAGAGATATTGAGTTCAGCATAGAATTGGCACCTGGAACTAAATCGATATCAGATCGGATTTACAGAATGGCGGATTCGGAGCAGGTCAATGTATATCAGCACATAGAGGAACTGAAGGAGAAGAAATTTATCCAAGCTAGCATATCGCCGTGGGCAGCACCAGTGGTACTTGTGGAGAAGAAGGATGGATCATCCAGATTGTACATTGACTACAGAAAACTTAACGCGGCAACAGTGAAGAACAAGTACCCACTACCAAGGATCGACGACTTGTTTGATCAGTTGAGTAAAGCTAGAGTTTTCTCCAAGATAGATCTTTGGTCAGGCTATCATCAAGTGAGGGTTCGAAAGGAGGACATTCCCAAGACAGCATTCAGGTCGAAGTATGGACATTATGAATTCTTAGTAATGCCGTTAGGTTTGACCAATGCTCCAGCAATATTCATGGATTTGATGAACCGCATCTTTATGCCATACTTAGATCAGTTTGTCGTTGTATTTCTTGACGACATTTTCGTATACTCTGCTAGTGAAGAGGAGCATGAAGACCACCTCAGAAAAGTATTGCAGGTTCTGAGAGAGAACCAGTTGTATGCCAAGCTCAGTAAGTGTGAGTTCTGGATGGACCACATTTCATTTTTGGGTCACATCATATCAGGAGCTGGAGTAGCAGTGGATCCCAAGAAGGTAGAAGCAGTAGAGAGTTGGCCAGTACCCAAGACCGTAGAAGATATGCGGAGTTTTTTAGGATTGGCAGGTTATTACAGAAGGTTTGTATCAGATTTTGTAAAACTTTTAGCACCCATGACCCGCTTGACACGGAAGGATGTGCCATTCGTTTGGTCGGCAGAATGCCAGGCATCATTTGAGGATCTGAAGCAGAAGTTGATATCAGCGCCTATTCTTACATTGCCAGTCGGACCCGGAGGTTTTACGGTATATTGCGATACGTCAGGTAAAGGACTTGGATGTGTCCTCATGCAACATGGGAAGGTGATAGCATACGCATCTAGGCAACTTCGGGACCACGAGAAAAATTATCCAACTCATGATTTGGAGTTGGCAGCAGTAGTATTTGCTTTGAAGCTATAGAGGCATTACTTATATGGTGACCGAGTGGACATGTACACAGATAATAAAAGTCTGAAGTACATCTTTACTCAGAAGGAGCTGAACATGAGGCAGAGAAGATGGTTAGAGCTGATCAAGGATTATGACGTGGAGCTTCAGTATCATCCAGGAAAGGCTAATGTAGTAGCAGACACTCTTAGCAGGAGAGGCGACGCATTTATGTTGACAACACAGAGGCATATCTTAGAAGACCTTCAGGAGATGGGCATCGAAGTTATACTTCCTAGTGATATAGGAGTTCTAACAAGTCTACAAGTTCAATCCGACTTGGTAGACAGGATCAAGACAGCTCAGGCGCAGGACCCAAGAATTCAGAAGCTTAGGGCAGAATGTGAGTCAGGGCTCAAGAAGGAGATAAAAATTTATGAAGATGGTATACTTAGGTTTGGATTGCGTCTATGTGTGCCTAGAGGAGATATCAGACAAGAGGTTATGACAGAAGCTCACAGTTCTCAGTATTCTATACACCCTGGAGGGACCAAGATGTACCAAGATATCAAGCAGCACTTCTGGTGGAATGGAATGAAGAGGGAGATAGTAGATTTGTTTCCCATTGCTTGATATGTCAGCAAGTGAAGACAGAGCAGCAGAGGCCAGCTGGATTATTGCAACCGCTTCCTATCCCGGAATGGAAGTGGGAGCACATCACAATGGACTTTGTGACCGGTTTACCGAGATCACCAAGTGGTAAAGATGCTATTTGGGTGATAGTGGACCGGCTTACAAAGGTAGCACACTTTCTTCCTTTCAGAGTAGGCCAATCTACAGAAAAGTTGGCAGAGTTGTACATGCAGCAGATAGTCAGGCAACATGGAGTCCCTGTCAGTATTGTGTCAGACCGAGATACCCATTTTACATCATATTTCTGGAAGAGCTTACATCATAGTTTGGGTCCCAAGTTAAGATTTAGCATGACTTACCATCCACAGACGGACGGACAATCAGAAAGGACAATTCAAACTTTGGAAGATATGTTACGAGCTTGTACCCTAAATTTTGGAGGATCTTGGAAGAGCCACCTGCACTTAGTTGAGTTTTCATATAACAACAGTTATCAAGCCAGCATCCAGATGGCACCATTTGAAGCACTATATGCTAAGAAGTGTAGGTCACCACTAGCATGGGATGATATCGGGGAGAGGAAAATGCTAGGTCCAGAAATGATTGTCCAGACAGTTGAATTGCTTAAGGGAATTAGAGAGCGACTTCGAGTTGCGCAAGATCGGCATCGTCATTGGACGGACCAGCATCGTAGGCCGCTAGAGTTTTTTGTTGGGGACCACGTGTTCTTGCGGATCTCACCTACCCGTGGGATCATTAGATTTGGCGTTCGCGGGAAGTTGAGTCCGCGATACGTAGGACCATTCGTTATCCTTGATAGGGTAGGCGATGTTGCTTATCGTTTGTCCCTTCCACCTTCGTTACGAGAGGTACATGACGTATTTAATGTATCTCAGCTGCGGAGGTATGTATCGGACCCAAGCCATATTGGTACCAACCTGTCTTACGAGGAGCAGCCTGTGTCCATCTTGGACCGAAGAGAGAAGATACTCAAGAACCGAACAATCAACCTTGTTCGAGTTGCTTGGGGTCATCACTCTTTGGGAGAGTCAACGTGGGGACGTGAGGATGATATCCGATCATGATATCCGTACCTGTTTGACTCACAAGTTATATCCCTTTCTGTATACCTTGATCGTATTAGCTCCTCATGCTTGTCACCCCATGGATAGAACTACGTGATATCATAGATTGTTAATATAGATATGTTATTTTCTAGTTAAACATTGAAGAATGATTGCTTGTTCAAGTTTCTTGTACTTAGATTAGTTTAGCTTTGATGTTCCTATCCTGCTTGGATTTGAAATTTCGAGGACAAAATTTTTTTAAGGAGGGTAGAGATGCCACTTTTCGTTCCCGGAATACGTATTCTAAATACATGTACTGCTGGAATGTATTTATTTAATAACTATCATGTATTATTCTGTAGTTAAACCCCTTTAATTTTATGTTAATTAATTTCCTGCAATTTTATTTCTGTATTTTATTTTCTGTTTTCATACTCTGCTTTAGCTTTACTTTGGGTTCGGTTTGGATTGGTTTAGTTAAGTTGGTTCATCATGAACCGAAACAAACCCCCACCTACCACCCCCCTTCATTTAAAGCCCATCCCCTTTCTCTCTCTTCATTACTTCACCATTACTCTTCTTACACTTCTTTTTCCTCCATAACTCCTCTCCCACCTAGCAGCCGTCAAGGCAAGTGCCAAACTTGCTTCATGATGGAATTCTAATTTTATTGTTCCATCATCTTCCTTACTTGATCTTAAGCCTCTTTAGTACTTAGCATTTTCATTTTTCATGGCTTATTTCTTGCAGATCTAAGTTTAATGCACTTTCGGATTTCTTAGGTTTGATCTAGTAAACTTTGTTATCTTCAAGTTTTGATGGTTTTATGTTGTAGAGAATTTCGTTCTACCCCATCTTGACCTATGGACGTTCAGATTTGGGCTTGGAATGAAGGATTTAGAGAGCTTGGAAGCAACGGTTTTTGTCACGACCCGCTACCCAAATTGTTGGGCCAGGCCGAGTCATGCCCAGCCTACATTGAGATAAAACGTAGTAAGCTGTTCTAAAGACAACAGGATAAGACTAAATGTACTAACAGTTCTATAAGTGAAGAAGAATCATAAATGCTCCAAACATAAAAGTCATCGTATATAGTAAACATCCAAGTACAAGTAAACTGAAATGTAAAACTGGATACATGTCCAGTTACAAAATGATATAGTCTAATACATGTCTACTCTCAAAAGTCTAAGTAAACAAAAGACAACTAAGCGAGGTTCCTCGCAGGAACATCCTCGTAAAGCAGAGCCGGGTCCTCGGCAGTAATCCCATAATATGTGTCGCAGAGTAACTCCTCCTCAGTAAGGACACCTACAACGTTATCCAGTTAGGACGGGAGCAAGTAATAAATCTAGCAAACTAGCATATAAAACATGGAAATGAACATGAGAGGAATAACTGGAAAGCATGGCATCACATAGTCTATCATGGCAAGGACACATATGTCATAGAGACAGATGTATATGTAATGTTTAAAACTGTAGTAGGTACGTGATCGGTCAATAGATGTACAATGTGCTGGAGCACATAATGAAATGTACATACGTACAAGTGTAAAGGCGGTAGATGTACATACGCACAAATACAGCTTTGAGATAAAGGCCTACGGCGTAGTAACATATAAAATGAAACTTTGCTTGGTACTGTAGAGGGGGATATGATCACGTACACTACTATCAGTTTCCCCATAACCCATATTCTAATCATGTGAGAGATACACCAAGACTGTTCTAAGCATGGTAGTAACTGAAAGTACAACATGTAGAGATCTAACTTGCTACCCCAAGGATCAGCATTTAACATGGTGGGGTTTGCAGTTCATTTATGTGACAATATATAAAGTTCGTAGAAAGTACTTGCCTCTAGCAAAGCAAAACAAAATAAGCTGCGATAACAATGCTATGGATGTCCGGTAACTCGTCGCTGTAGAACTAAATACAATAACTTAGTTTTTACACTAAGCAAAAACACTAGGACACTAATTGGTGAAACACAACTTGTGATTGGGCACCTAGCCAAAATGATGACTTTGGCATAGGAGACCAATATGGGGTGACACACTATGTTAACTAACTTTCTAGGGTCTTTACACTAGTGAGGGATGGGGTTCAACATGACTAAAACTCCAAATAACACAAAAAGCTACAAGTCGTAATTAATCAATAAATAAATCAAAAGATCATTGTGTTCTAACAATTTTAGAGATAGACAAAAAGCCTAGTTTTTCTCAAAGTAAAGTACTAAAGTGATCCTTGTTAATCATAGAAATTTATTATAATTTTTCTGGAATTTATTAACCAGTACAAATATTTTATAAAAATCAGTTTTTCTAAGTATACAGAAAATGAGTTTTGGTTTCATATGCCAAACTAGGGGCAAAATAGTAAATTAAATACTACAAAAATTATACTAAATTAGCCAACTTAACATAGTATCTAAATACTATTTTTTCATAATTTTAGCAGCACTTTAAGTATTTTTAGAAAATCAAAAACAGCATTGCACACAATAATTAATTATCTGCGTATTTTGTCCATGTATATAATTTGAACCAAAGTTCAAATACAGGACCCAAGGCCATGAATCAAGTCTAATATGACTTGTACAGGTCTTGAATGTGTGAAAACACATTTGGACCCAAATACCCATGCTAGGTTTGGATACCAAATGGTTGCAGTAATTTAAATACAATAAAAATATAACTTGGTAAAAGTACAAAAATAATATTAATATTTAAATAAAGTTCAAAATAAATATATACATACATATGTTGAAAGTACATATATCTATGTATAGGGAAAATACTTAATTGTAAAGTATCTATATATATATACAAATATATATATACAAGAAAATTCTTATTTATAAAGTGCATATATATATAATATATATATACACATAAAAAAAAATATATACACATAAAAATATATACATATATACAAACATATATACATAAAATTTACTAACTATAAAGTATATATACATATATATATAAAATACTGTTAAAAATAGTATACATATATATATACATACATTAATACATATATACATATACATATATATATATATATATATATATATATATATATATATATATATATATATATATATATATATACATATATATATATATATAAAAAAAAAAAAAAAAAAAAAAAAAAAAAAAAATATATATATATATATATATATATATATATATATATATATATATATATATATATATATCAAAAGGAAAAAAAAAAATATATATATATATATATATATATATATATATATATATATATATATCAAAAGGAAAAAAGAAAAGAAAAAAGAAAACAGAAAAAGAGAACAGAAAGGGGGCTCAAACTGGAGCCAACAGAGCGGGGGGAGGAAGGGGTTTATTTATTGCGCGCTGGCCAGTGGGCCAGTTGGCCCGACTGTTAGGATTAGACCTTAGGTTAGTTTTATTTAGTTTAGGTTAGCATTTATATAAAAAAATATATATATATCTGTCCTGTGTCCTGACAGTTAAGGACACAGGGTTTCTCGTGTCCGTGCTACACACGACACGCATGAACACTGAATCACATGTCCAGCTACTGGACGAACATCCCCGTGTCCTGGCGAGTCTCATATGTGAAGACGAGACTCGCACGACACGAATCGAAGCTGACACTTACGTGTCCGACTTCTCCATGAAGTTTCGAAGGCGGAGGCGGCGGCTTGGGGCGTCGGGACGGTGGCGGAGCGGTGGCGATCGACGCGTCTTGTCGGGGCGCGTCGAATGGTGGTGGTGGTTGGTGGTGAAGGTCGTCGGTTGGGGCGGAGCAGCGTTCGCCGGAGTAGGGTTAGGGTTTGGGGGTTCGTCGGGAAAGAAGGGGGTTGTCGGTTGCTGTGGGGAGAATTTAGGGTTAGGGTTTAGGTCAGGGGAGAGTGGGGGTTTAAATAGGGGGGTTGAGGTCGGTGGGGTCAGCCGGGAAAGGCGGGGGCAGGGCGGTGAGTCGGTCGGGGCAGGGGTCAACGGGAGCGGGTGAGAGCTGGAGGAGAGAGAGTGTCGTGTGTGAGAGGGGGGGTTTGGTAGATTTGCAATTAGGTTTTCCTAGATTAGGAAATTGCACACAGGAATTATTAGTGAGTAAATGTAAAACAGAATTTGCATTTCCTATTTTAAAAATATTCCTTTAATTACAAACTGATATAAAAACATTTTAAAAATTTGCAAAATGATATTAAAAAATTTTAAAAAATTACAAATAAGTATTTTTGAATTTAAAAACTCATTTAAAATTACTTAAAAATTCTAGAAAAATTCCTAAAAATTCCTAATAATTATTTAAGGCTATAAATGACATAAAAATTTAATTAGCACCAATAAAACTAAAATTGAAAAACAGGGGCTTACAAGTCTTTCCTCCTTAAAAAATTTTATCCTCGAAATTCACAAGGATTGAAGACCCGACAATATTCTAACATAGCAAGTAATGCAACAAAATGGCTAAGGCTGCGATCGAAACTAACCTCTAAGGTATCAAGCGGGAACGGGTGGTTCCCTCGCAGCGGTTGGATCGAACAAGTAAGGGTATCTCTCCCTCATGTCCGACTCCCTCTCCCAAGTAGATTCACCTGGGGAGTGACGGCTCCAAGCTACTCGTACTAGGGGTATAACCTTGTTCCTCAGCCTCTTCTCTCTCTGGTCTAATACCTCCACTGGCTGCTCAGAAACTGTAAGGCTCGGTCCGACCTCCAACTCTGAATGATCTAGCACATGACTGGGGTCTGGAACATATCTCCTCAGCTGAGATACGTGAAATATGTCGTGAACTCCTGCTAGGTTGGGTGAAAGTGCAACCCTGTAAGCTACCTCTCCGATCCTGCCAAGTACCTCGAACGGCCCGATGTATCTGGGGCTCAGCTTCCCTCCTCGTCCGAACCAGATCGTCCCTCGAGTAGGTGATATCTTCACTAGCACCATATCACCGTCTGCGAACTCCATCGGCCTGCGACTAGCATCAGCCCAGTGTTTCTGCCTGTCCTGAGCTACTCTGAGCCTGTCTCTGATCATCCCGACTTTCTCTGCTGCATCTATGATCATCTCTGGCCCAAGCATGACTCTGTCTCCGACATCATCCCAAAAGAGCAGTGTGCGGTATCGTCGCCCATGTAGCGCCTCGAAAGGAGACATACCAATACTGGCCTGGTAGCTGTTGTTGTATGAAAACTCTACCAAGTGCAGATGGCTCTCCCATGATCCTCCGAAGTCCAGCACGCAAGTCCTCAGCATATCCTCCAGTGTCTGTATCGTCCTCTCGGACTGCCCATCTGTCTGTGGGTGGTACGCCGTACTGAACTTGAGCCTACTGTCCAACTCCTCCTGCAAGCTCCTCCAGTAGTGGGATGTAAATCTGCTGTCTCTGTCTGACACGATGCTCACCGGCACTCCGTGTAGGCGAACTATCTGCTGCATGTATAGCTCCGCCAACTTCTCGGTGGAAAGCCCCACCTTGAAGGGTATGAAGTACGCACACTTCGTCAGCCTGTCTACGATGACCCAGATGGCATCCTTCCCTCCTTGGGAACGAGGAAGCCCTGAAACGAAGTCCATCGTAATATGTTCCCACTTCCACTCAGGAATGGGTAACGGTTGCAACAAACCAGCTGGCCTCTAGCGCTCCGCCTTGACCTGCTGGCAAACTAGGCATCTCGAGATGAAACGTGATACATCCATCTTCATCCCGTGCCACCAAAGATGTTCCCGCAAGTCATGGTACATCTTGTTAGCACCAGGATGAATAGAATATTTCGATCGGTGCACCTCCTGCAAGACTGCCTCTACCAGCTCTCCCTTCGGCATGCACAATCGGCTGCCATACCTCAGGGATCCATCCTCTGCTATAGTGAAGTCATCCAGCAATCCGGCTAATGCCTGAAGTCTGTGAAGGCTCTCATCTGTAGACTGTGCCTCCCTGATCTGCTCCATCAAACCTGACTGAATGTCAAGCGCCATCATCTGTATCACTGATCCTGGCCGAACTAGCTCGATACCGAGCTTCTCCAGATCCTCCCGCAAATGCCGATCAATCATCAGGTACCATGCCATCGGATGCCTGCTCAGCGCATCTGCCACCACATTTGCCTTCCCGGGGTGATACTGTAAATCAATGTCGAAGTCCTTCATCAACTCCAACCATCGTCTTTGCCTCATGTTCAGCTCTTTCTGCGTGAACACATACTTCAAGCTTTTGTGGTCAGTAAAGATTTCCACACGCTCTCCGTATAAGTAATGTTTCCATAACTTGAGTGCAAAGATCACCGCAGCTAACTCTAGGTCATGGATAGGATAATTCCTCTCATGAGTCCGTAATTGCCTAGATGCATAAGCAATTACTTTTCTATGCTGCTGTAGAACACATCCTAGCCCCTTCCCAGAAGCATCGCTGAAAATGGTGAAACCTCCAGAACCTGAAGGTAAAGTCAGAACTGGAGCGGTCGTCAGCCTCCTCTTCAGCTCCTCAAATGCCGCCTGGCAGTCCTCTGACCAGATGTACTCTGCGTCCTTTCGTTTCAGCTTCGTCATGGGTTCAGCTATCCTAGCAAAGTCCTGGACGAACTTTCTATAATAGCCTGCTAAACCCAGAAAACTCCTGATCTCTGAAACTGACGTCGGAGCCTTCCACGTCTCAACTGCAGCAATCTTCCTGGGATCCACCGATATTCTATCTCCAGTGACTACATGGCCGAGAAACTCCACTCGGTCTAAAAAGAACTCGCACTTCGGCAATTTGGCAAACAATCTCTCCTGCCTCAGAATCCCCAAAACTATTCGCAAATGCTCTGCATGCTCCTCCGGCGTCTTCGAGTATATCAGGATGTCGTCGATAAATACTACGACGAACTTATCCAGATACTGGTGAAATGTCTTATTCATCAAGTTCATAAAGACAGCTGGCGCATTTGTGAGACCAAATGGCATCACCAGAAACTCGTACTGCCCGTACTTCGTGTTGAACGCCGTCTTCTGGATGTCTGCTGGCCTAACCTTCACCTGGTGGTACCCGAATCTCAAGTCTATCCTGGAAAACACCTTCGCTCCGCTCAACTGGCCGAACAAATTATCTATCCTGGGCAGAGAATATTTATTCTTGATGGTGATGGCATTCAAGGCCCGATAGTCAATACACAACCGGACTGTACCATCCTTCTTGGGCACAAAGAGCACTGGTGCTCCCCATGGAGAAGCACTGGATCGAATGAAACCCTTTTTCAACAGGTCATCAATCTGCCCTTTCATCTCTATGGCCTCCTTGGGATTCACTCTATAGCAAGCCCGGGATACTGGTGATGAACCCGGCACTAAATCTATAGTGAACTCCACATCTCTGTCAGGTGAAAGTCCTAGAAGATTCTCTGGGAATACATCCATAGCCTCCCTAATGATAGGGTGTGGCGGTGCTGTGTCCCCAACTGTCGCACAACAGTTCGGCTCTAGGCTGATCTCCGGCCCTGTCCTCCTGACACTGAATGGTGCTGTGCCTGGGGGACTG
This sequence comes from Iris pallida, assembly GCA_029216955.1. Classification (NCBI taxonomy): domain Eukaryota; kingdom Viridiplantae; phylum Streptophyta; class Magnoliopsida; order Asparagales; family Iridaceae; genus Iris; species Iris pallida. The sequence goes on from JANAVB010043663.1 coordinate 34,677, forward strand.
AACAAAATACTACCCTCATGGCAATCTATAGATTCATGGGCATAGCTAAGCCAGTCCATCCCTAATATGATATCATAACCGGGGAGTGGCATCACAAAGAATCGCCCCCTGAACTCTCTCCCGGCTATAAAAATAGAACATCTATAGATAGATCTAATAGGCACTGGTCCTCCTTCCGTCATCACTCTACTAATCTCCGCAGTAGGTGTAGCTACTAGATGATGTTTATGCATAAACTCTAATGATAGGAAGCTATGAGATGCACCAGAATCAAACAAACATACAGCTAGAAAAGTATGCAAATAAACATGACCTGTAATGACGTCAGCTAAGTAATCTGGCTCCGAAACCTGCTCCGGCTCCGGCTCAATGGCTAGACTATAAACCTTCCCCTGAGGTCCCTTCTGCTGCTGCAGATGCTGCCCAAACCTCTGCTGCTGAGTCGGAAGTGGTCCTCTAGGCTTCGCCGCTGGGCAGTTCCGAAGCTGATGGGTGGCAGACCCACAAGCCAAACACTGACCCAACCTCTTCCTGCAGACTGCGATGTCATGACCTGGTCTTCCGCAGAAAGAACATATAGCTCCCTTCTGCTGCTGCTGCTGTCGGGGTCCCGGGGCTCTAACTGGCGGGGTCTGATGATGTGATATAGGAGGACGGTAAGTCTGCTGGGGTGGCGTCGGTGCTCTCTGCTGGAAAGCCTGACGCTTGGACGGTCCCTTATGATGTACAGAAGCCGGCCTCTTGCATGACAGAAGACGCTTCTCGATGCTCCGAGCTAACTCTAGGCTCTGGTAGTAGTCAGTCGTACCGTTCTCCACTATAAGAATGCCAATGTCTGGAACTAGACCATGGCAAAACCTACGGATCATCTCCTCTGGATCAGCAACCAGACTAGGAGCAAAACGGCTCAGGCGACTAAACTCTGCCACATAATCTTCAACAGAACGGTTCCCCTGCTGGATGTTCTGGAATCGTAGCCCCATGGCTACTCTAGCAGTGGTCGAGAAGAACTTCTTCTTGAACTGGGTCTTGAACTGGTCCCAGGTGGCTCTACCTCTCGCGAACAACGGCTCATTCCTGAACCAGACTCCGGCTAAGTCTATCAGCAGAAATCCTGCTGCCTCGACCTGAAGGTCATCCGGCATCCTAACTCCCAGAAGCTTCCTCTCTACAGAATCTAGCCAGTCATCAGCTACTATTATGCCCTCAGTCCCTGAGAACTCTTTGGGATTCAGACCCATGAAGTCCTTGACCGTCCCCGTTCTCTCCGTGGCTCTACATGTGGTGGGACCACGGGACGTCCCTCAGAACGCTCCATGCTCTGGCGGAGTAGGGTAGTCTGCTCCTGATGGGTTGTTAGGAACCCCTGAATCAGTGTGAGCAGCTGGTTCCCGTCGAGTGTGACGGAAGCCTGGGTGGGTATAGTGATAGAGGGTGGTGGAAGTATCGGGTCCTGCCGGGCCTGGGATGAGGAAGGTGGTATCTGGGTCTGTGGATCTGTGGAGTGGGGGAATGTGGTAGGTGGAGGTGTATCAGTCAACTGGTCAGCTGACTGGATATGGAGGGCCCCATTCTCGGGGGTAACATACTGGGATGAACGAGTAAGCACCATCTAAATTACACATAAAAAGACTTATAAGGACTTGTTTAAAGTAAGAAATCATATGCAAGAAAATCTAATTATAATAGCAAACATGTGATGTATTTCCTATGTTACAATCCTAGCATTCCTCTAAGTGTTCTAAGCGTCTTTCCTAATGTTGTCTAATTACTTAAGTTCCTAATTGCAGGCATGCTTGGTAC
>JANAVB010043664.1:0-34066 GCA_029216955.1 Iris pallida
AATTTGTAATCTCCTCGAAAATATAGGCTTCACAAATAGAACCCTCGACCCGAGCCTTATTTTTCACTTTTCTTTTTAGGTGATTCAAATGTCACTCGAATGGGTACATCCATCGATATTCGACGGGTCCACCAACACGTGCCTCGTAGGAAAGATGAATCGGCAAATGCTCCATAGAATCGAAGAATCCAGGAGGAAACACCCTCTCTAGCTTGCACAGTATTCCCGCAATTTCCTTCTCTTGCTTTTCTAGACGATCAACGAGCAATTTCTTAGAACAAAGGTCCCTGAAGAATATGCTAAGCTCCGTCAATTGATCCCAAACTGCCTGCGGTAAGAATTCCCGAAATGCAATTGGAATTAAATGCTCCGTAAATACGTGACAATCATGGCCCTTCATACCTGTCAGTTTGTTCTCCTTGAGGTCGACGCATCTTCTCAAGTTCGAAACATACCCATCTGGAAATTTCTGACCTTGAATCCACCTATAAATCCTCACTTTATCCTCCTTCTCCAGTGAGAAAATTGCCTTAGGCTGCTTCAACTTCCCATTCCCGTCCTCTATCAAATGCAATGCAGGACGTCTACATATTTCTTCCAAGTCCAATCTAGCCTTTGGATTGTCTTTCGTCTTCCCCTTTACGTCCATTACAGTATTAATTATGTTGTCAAACACATTCTTTTCGATATGCATGACATCAAGGTTATGTCTAATCAGATTGGTGCTCCAATATGGAAGATCCCAGAATATACTCCTCTTCGTCCAGTTATGAGTGCGACTAAATCCGTCACACTTGTAGCCCGTAGCAAGCTGCTCAATAGCTCTTGGTAAATCTTTTACCTCTTCCCATATCGTGTATCCGGTCCACCTTGGCGGGGGATTAGCCTTCTCCACAACGTCAGCACGAAAAGCATTCCTGTTTCTCCGGTACGGATGATCCTTCGGCAGAAATTGTCGATGACAATCGAAGAAGCACGGTTTGCCTCCGTGTTTCAAACGGAAAGCCTTAGTGCTGTCCATGCAATACGGACATGAAAGACGACTATGCGTGCTCCATCCAGATAACATTCCATAGGCCAGAAAGTCGTTGATGGTCCACATAAGTGTTGCCCGCATCCGAAAATTTTGTTTTCTGAATACATCGTACGTGTTGGAACCTACTTCCCACAGCTGATTCAACTCATCAATCAACGGCTGTAAATACACATCGATGTTCCTTTTCGGATTGTTCGGACCTGGGATAATAACGGTGAGAAACATATACGGAGTCTTCATGCACATCCAAGGCGGTAGATTCTACGGGATGACGATCACAGGCCAACATGAATACTGGGATCCCGAAAGTCCAAATAGGGTAAAACCGTCAGAGCAGAGACCCAATCTGACATTACGCAGATCAGAAGCAAAATCTGGATACTCTCGATCAAAGTGCTTCCATGCTTCTCCATCAGATGGGTGATCCAACACTCCTTCGGTATGTTCCCGCTTATGCCAACTCATGTTTTCTGCAGTTTCCTTCACCATAAACAACCGCTGCAACCGTGGCGTCAACGGCAAGTAGTGCATCGAAGAGGTAGGCTTCCTGGCACCGACAGACTTTCCTCTACCACATGCTTTATAGCGATCGGCACCACAAAATCTGCAGGCGTCTTCATCCTTGTCGTCTTTGTAGTACAACATGCACCCGTTGCGACAGGCATGGATTTTTTCGTATCCCATCCAGAGCGATCTATCCATCCTCTTAGACCGGTAGAAGTCTTTAGGCAACTTCGCACCCTCAGGCAATATTTCTATAAGCAACTCCATAAGACGGTTGTAGCAATCTTGCGACATGTTAAAATCGGACTTGATGCTCAACTATCTTGTAACCACCTCCAACGGTGAATAATCCTCACAACCAGAATATAATGGAGTCCTTGCATTATCCAGCAACTCCATGAACTGTGCAGCATCGGGGTTAGGTGCCTCCTCAGGTGCATCATGATCATCCGGATTGAAACTAGGCCCGGCCGCATCGAAAACCATGTTCACCAACCCATCGTCGTAAGGAGCGCTGTTGTGGACATCCACATAAGGCTCGTACTCCGATGCTAAAGATACAAGTTCTCCGTGCTCGCTCCACTGATAGTAATTCGGCGTGAAACCCTTCTAGTATAAATGATACGTGACATCCACTTCTGGATGATATTTAAAGTTGTGACATCTCACACACGGACACTTAATTTTGGTACCATCCATGTACTGAGGGAACGCCTTGGCAAACTGCAGGAACTGGTGTACACCCTCTATGAATTCATCCCGCGCACCGCACATGTCATCAGGATGACGGTTGTACATCCAAGTACGATTCTGCAGATAGTAATTCAGCACCATAATTCTGTAAGATAGATACATCAAGGTAGTGAATGATATGCAATTATCAGTTCATGCGGTCTACACTTTCCGCAGTATATGTACACATGACATTTTACGTTAAATGGTCAAAGATTATCTGTCATCTTCTTTTCGCATTACTAACTTTTCTTTCGCGTGTTTGTGCGTACGATGGGCAGAGATTATGGCGGCGGTATATCACCCGTGTCTACAATATTTCATATAGGCTGAGTTGTAGAAGTCAAGTTTTAGGATATTAGTCTATATATTATGTATAGTCCAACCGAGTCAACTCTAAGCTAAACTAGTCCAACTTGGTCAAACTAGCCATTTCTAAGTTGTATAAGTCAAGTTTTAGGATATTAGTCTATATATACTAGTATAAACTCTCCTTCCTCTCCAAATACCTGGTACTAGTTAACCCTCCCCCTTTCTACCCCTAGACACACACATACATATACATGATGTATACAACCACACCATAGTTCCCAGGTTCTTTTAACCTAACTTTCCAGTTGGTACTAACCTCAATAGAACAAACACTCTCACAGCTCAAAATACTAACACATGCTCACGCCTTACTCTTGTGACACTCCCTTTCAAACACAAACACACACCTATATGTTCCCTTACACATGTTGCCATGTTACCTATAAAAATAGGAAACCCTTGTTGTCTAAAATAAGACACAATTCTACAAAGAGAACCATACTGTAGAACTCACACTTTAAGACAATAGATGAAGGAAGACTTGTATGGAGGATCGATAGGGTTGAGCGATGTCATTTTATTCTACAAAGAGAACCATACTGTAGAACTCATACTGTAGAACTCACACTTTAACACAATTCTACAAAGAGTTGTCATAGGGTGTTGAGCGATGTCATTTTATTCTTTTCTTCTTCTTCTACTTGGGATTTTCGAGTATTGGATCTTGAGACATATATAGCTAGAACTTACGAAGAATGGAGTACCATACTTCAACAAATAGATATTGACTAATTGGTTCATATACTTGTTGTCTAAAATAAGTGTAGGAATGTTGCAAGGTGAAACAATGTATCAAACACTATATCGAAACCCAAACCCAATATGCAAATCCAAATTAATACGAAAATACACAAGTGTATGTAGGGGATTAAGTGTACAGAGGTAAAATACATATATATGCATGCTTGGGGGTGTACACATGTCCAACAAATGGACACAAAGTGTCCAAAACCTCACGAACACACTGTATCAGTGAACACATGGTCGTAATGTGTCTCCGTGTCCATTTTGGACACGAAAAATACCTCAATTAGGGTTAGGGTTTACCTTCAGTCTCCTCGCGGTGGTGGAAGAGGAGGAGGAGGACAAGTTCGGTGGTGGAGGAGGAGGAGATTAAGTGTACAGAGGTGAAATACATATATATGCAAGCTTGGGGGTGTCCACGTGTCCAACAAATGGACACAACGTGTCTAAAACCTCACGAACACACTGTATCAGTGAACACATGGTTGTAATGTGTCTCCGTGTCCATTTTGGACACGAAAAACACCTCATTTAGGGTTAGAGTTTACCTTCAGTCTCCTTGCAGTGGTGGAGGAGGAGGAGGAGGAGGATCTCACGGTGGAGGAGGAGAAGGGGCTCGCGGTGGAGGTGGAGGAGGAGAAGGGGCTCGCCGGAGGGAGGAGAAGGGGCTCGCGGTAGAGGAGGAGGATGAGCGGCGCCGGAGGGAAGGGGGTCGGGCTGTCGTCGAGGTCGGGGAAGAGGGGCGGGAACAAAAAATTTGGGGAGAGGAAGAAATGAAAAGTCGAACCGAGGAAACCCTATTTAGCGGAAGTTAGCGACGTCCGTAAATACGTCGCAAAGCGTCGGCCTTCCTTTAATATTCGGCGACGTCTTAATCTTTGCGACGCTAAACGTCGCTAAATTAATAAAACTAGCGACATTTTCTGACAAATCAACGACGTTGATTTTATTACACTAAAGGTGGTCGCAGTATGTCGCTGTTGGTCGCTATCAGCGATGTATTGTGACGCATACTTTTGGAGTCGCTAAATCCAACAAAATTAGCGATGTTTTAAGTCTGTGTCGCTAATTTCGTCGCTGATATGACTTATTTTGGTAGTGATTCTTGATATCCGTCGTCGTTTCTCGGAGCCCTCATTCTATTCGTAGCAATATGAGGTTTGAAATACGTCGAGCAGAAGTTTGTAATCTCCTCGAGAATATAGCCTTCACAAATAGAACCCTCGATCCGAGCATTATTTTTTACCTTTCTTTTTAGGTGGTTCAAATGCTGTTCAAACGGGTACATCCACCGATAACCGACGGACCCACCAACACGTGCCTCATAGGAAAGATAAATTGGCAAATGCTCCATGGAGTCGAAGAATCCAGGAGAAAATACCTTCTCGAGCTTGCACAGTGTTACCACAATATCGTTCTCTTGTTTTTCTAGATGATCGACGAGCAACTTAGTAGAACAAAGATCTCTGAAGAATATGCTAAGTTTGGTCAATGGATCCCAAACAACTTGGAGTAAGAATTTCTGAAATGCAATCGGAATTAACCTCTCCATGAATACGTGACAATCATAGCTCTTCATACCTGTCAGTTTGTTCTCCTTGAGGTCGACGCATCTTCTCAAGTTCGAAACATACCCGTCTGAAAATTTCAGACCTTAAATCCACCTACAAAGTCTCACTTTATCCTCCTTCTCCAGTGAGAAAATTGTCTTAGGATGCTTCAACTTCCCATTCCCCTCCTCTATCAAATATAATGCAGGACGTCGACATATTTCTTCCAAGTCCAATCTAACCTTTGGATTGTCTTTCGTCTTCTCCTTTACGTCTATTACAGTATTAATTATGTTGTCAAACACATTCTTCTCGATATGCATGACATCAAGGTTATGTCTAATAAGATTGGTGCTCCAATATGGCAGATCCCAGAATATACTCTTCTTCATCCAATTATGAGTGCGACCAAATCCGTCACACTTGTAGCCCTTTGCAGGCTCTTCAATAGCTCTTGGTAAATATTTTACCTCTTTCCATATCGTGTATCCAGGCCACCTTGGTGGTGGATTAGCCTTCTCCATAACACCAGCACGAAAAACATTCCTGTTCCTCTGGTACGGATGATCCTTCGACAGGAATTATCGATGAAAATCGAAGAAGCACAGTTTGCCTCCATGTTTCAAACGAAAAGCCTTAGTGTGGTCAATACAATACGGACATGAAAGACGACCATGAGTGCTCCATCCAGATAAATTCCATAGGCCGAAAAGTCGTTGATGGTCTACATAAGTGCTGCCCGCATCTGAAAATTTTGTTTTCTAGAAACATCGTACGTGTTGGAACCTACTTCCCACAGCTGATTCAACTCATCAATCAATGGCTGTAAATACACATCGATGCTCCTTATCAGATTGTTCGGACCTGGGATAATAATGGTGAGGAACATATACAGAGTCTTCATGTACATCCAAGGCGGTAGATTGTATGGAGTGACGATCACAGGCCAACACAAATACTGGGATCCCGAAAGTTCGAATGGGGTAAAGCCGTCGGAGCAGAGACCTAATCTGACATTACGTGGATCAGAAGAAAAATTTGGATACTCTCGATCAAAGTGCTTCCATGCTTCTCCATCAGATGGATGATCCAATACTCCTTCGGTCTGTTCCCACTTATGCCAACTCATGTTTTCTGTAGTTTCCTTCACCATAAACAACCGCTGCAACCGCGGCGTCAGCGACATGTAGTGCATCGAATCGGTAGGCTTCCTTGCATCGACTGGCTTTCCTCTACCACTGCCCTTGTAGCGATCAGTACCACAATCTGCTGGCATCTTCATCCTTGTCGTCTTTATAGTACAACATGCACCCGTTGCGACATGCAAAATTTTTTTATATCCCATCCAGAGCGATCTCACCATCCTCTTAGACCGGTAAAAGTCTTTAGGCAACTTAGCACCCTCAGACAATATTTCTATAATCAACTCCATAAGTCGGTTATAGCAATCTTGCGACATATTAAAATCAGACTTGATGCTCAACAATCTTGTAACCACCTCCAACGGTGAATGATCCTCACAACCAGGATATAATAGAGTCCTTGCATTCTCTAGCAACTCCATGAACTTTGCAGCATCGGCGTTCGATGCCTCCTCAGGTGCATCATGATTGTCCGGATCGAAACTAGGCCCCGCCACTTCAAAAACCATGTTCACTAACCCATCGTCGTAAGCAGCGTGGTTGTGGACATCCACATAAGGCTCATACTCCGATGCTAAATACACAAGTTCTCCGTGCGTGCTCTACTGATAGTAATTCGGCGTGAAACCCTTCGAGTATAAATGATATGTGACTTCTACTTCTGGATGATATTTCAAGTTGCGACATCTCACACACGGATACTTAATTTTGGTACCGTCCATATACTGAGGGAACGCCTTGGCAAACTGCAGGAACTGCTGTACAGCCTCTATGAATTCATCCCGCACACCGCATATGTCATCAGGATGACGGTTGTACATCCATGAACGATTCCGTAAGTAGTAATTCATATCCATTTGAAGATAATTCTGCAAAGATAGATACACTTATTCGATTATATTGTCCAAATGGATGTATAGACACATGAGTATTAAATGAATGTCGTAACGTGTTCAATGTCAGCCCTTCTCTTCGGAGAAAGTTTACTTCTGCAAGCCTTTTAAGGCTTTCAGAATTCTACCGAATTTCAGGAAAATAATAAAAAAGACAATGTATTATAATTTTCTTTTTTAGGATTTTTCGTTCTTCAGTTTTTACTATTTCTTACTCCTTTCGTTCTTTGTCTTTTATCATATTTTTCTGAAATCGATAGAACTCAAAAAGCCTCAAAAAGGCTTACAGATGTAAACTTACTTTTTCAGAGAAGGGCTGGCATGGACACCTTACTTCGGACTGACATGGACACTTTACTTCTAAAATATCTTATATACTACTCGGATACTCACTCTATATACTCTATGTAATATGATATACCAATCATACCTACACTTCTAGGATACTCTATACACTCTTATAGATAGATCGGATCTATAACATTCTGACTAGCTTGATTTTATTTGACAGGCACCGGATCGTGCAATCTTCTACTTTCTAATGTCTCTCTTCTTAGTGTGAATCTGTTATGATAGGAATAATTTATAATGGTTATAGTAACTAGGAGTCTAGGTCCTATGCATTGAGATATACTATTTAACAAATACTAGTGAAGTATTGGTCAAAAACTGAAAACCGAATAAGACTTGTGCAATTATTAAATACCCTCAATTTGATGCATATATTGTAAATAAAATGTGTATATTTTGAAAACAACTCCTCTGTTTTGAAACCAACATTGGTAATTTAACAACTAGTAACTTTGGACGCAAATACAATCAATTTGTGTATAAAAATTTGTAATTTTTAATATCATTTAATCACGATTTCAACTTTGGACCCTATCCATTATAAAATATAAATAGTCCAACCGAGAAAATCGAAGAAACCAAATTGTTATTTAGTTATAGATGAGTCCCATTGGGTCCCACCTCCCCCCTTCCCTTCTGCTATATGGGCGCCACCCAACCTACCACTTTCCTATCCTCCAATCAAAGTTCGAAACGTGACGGACATGTGACGGTTCTAAAATAATTGTAAGTATTTGGTTGTAGTCATAGCAAAGATCTAAATAATAGGGGTCAAATTGTTGGGAACGTAATATGACCCGAAACAGAGTTGGTCCATAAAGGTGCGATATTGATTCATTGAATTGGACAAATATACCTTAAAAGAGAATTCTCATGTAAGATCTGAAGCAATTTCAATTATCAACACCACATGATCCTACCTCATAGACGATGTAAAACTAAATTATCAACTCTATTGTTACCTCAATTTGAACGTTCAACCGAAAACGAGATACAATCTAACACGAATCCAAAATTTGAGCACATAGGTATCACATGTCTAGCAATGAGACTTACACTACACGCTTAAGCTTAATATGGACCATCATCCTGCTGTCAGCTCACATCGATTCCAAATTCGATCATTCAAAACTAATAAAGCAAGACATCACAATGATTCATGCATTCCCCAAATTTGTAGGTTCTTCTTACAATAATCTACATGCTGTTTTAGTATCAGAAAATTTACTCTACTGAAAATAAGTATATATAAATTAGGGCCAATAAATGACAAGAATAACTAGGCACAAAGTGTGTGTGTGTGTCAAAGTGTTGTGTCCTGTGTCAAAGTGTCGTGTTCGAAAGAGGGTTAGGGTTTACCTAGTCGGAGCCGGAGGAGCGGGTCGTCGAGGGGGCAGGGGGTCGCCGGTGGGGAGTTAGAGACGGAGGGGAGCTGGAGACGGAGGGGAGCGGGTCATCGAGGGTGAGCAGGGTCGGCGAGGGGGAGCGGGGTCGCTGAGGGCATCATCGGTGGGAGCAGGGTCACCGAGCGGGGTCGCGGAGGGTCGGGGGCCGGGGGGGAGGGGGTCGCTGAGGGCAAGAGGAAGATGGTCGCCGAGGGCTGGGGGCAGGGGTTTCGGTAGGAATCGATCGAAATAATGGGGGGGGGGGAATGAAAACTTAAATGCCCTATATTTTCAATTAAGCGACGTCACTATGATACGTCGGTAAACGTCGCTATTATTAGTCATATTAGCAACGTCATTATGATACATCGGTAAATGTTGCTATTATTAGTCATATTAGCGACGTTCACCGACTTATCCGCGACGTATATTTTTTTTAATACAAAACGTAGTCACAATACGTTGCTGATAGTTGCTAATAGTGACGTATTACGACGTTTCATAATTACGTCGCTAAATTGTTAAATTATAGCGACATTTTTGGTAAGCGTCGCTAATTACGTCGCTAATATGACTTATTCTGGTAGTGTTCTACAAACTTCTCCACATGATCCAAACGGATCATCACAATACTTCTACAGATGGAAATAGATTACAATAGCATGAAAAGATTAATGGAGACAACAGGACAAGGAAGAATTAATTGATGATCCCCTCGAACCGATCTCTCTCCGAAACAATCTCCAAATCTCTAATTTCTCTCTCTTCCTCTCTTAGAAAAATTATAGCTCTTGAGAAAACTCTCCTTTTTGATCTCATAATAATAGATGATGAAGATGGATTAGGGTTAGAAAAAGACCTAATTTAAACCTCCTTCCACAAGCATCTGGATTGTTGATATTGATCCAACAGTATTAATAAAAAAATTGGCTTCAGCCCGACACCAGTATACCGATAGTATACTGAAAATTGTCCTCTTTTGAGTCAGAACCTATTCTGGAATTTTCTACCAGACCGGTATACGGTGGTATATTGGCAACTGTATACCACAAAATCTGATACTAATTTTCCAGCATGCTTTGATATGTGTTAAAATCATGATGTCTTTGTCGCTTTCAACTTTTCGAGCTTCTCCGATACACTGATGACACTTGCTGCCCTCCAAAATGGTCTCCACATAGGTTGGAAAACCCACCCAACACCATCAAATATAACCAAACAAACTTTAATTGCAATTAACAAAGATAAATATGATTCTAAGAAAGATACGACTAAAGGTTATTAGAGAACATCAAGGAAACAACGACTAGATATACTTTAGCTGAATTAATATGAAATAGTAGTGCAAAATCTTAATTTGTGAACAAATATTATTATAAAAATTTATCGTATGTCCAAGGACTTGAATCCGAAAAGCATCTTTAGGGATCCACATGTCCTATGACTTGAATAAATATTAACTAATTAATTATATAAACATACAAATAATTAGTAGTAAACACAAATATAATAATCGATGTATGCATAACATATAGATTAATACTTATGCGAAAAACATTTCCTTTAGTAACTTAATATTCATAATAGATTGCGATGATGTCCATGACCAGGAAAGGCAAATCTTAACAGTCTGGTCTTAGCAATGACCGAAAGAGGCTATAATTAGTAGTTTAGACTTGGCAATGATCATACGAGAATAAATTAGTAGTCTACACTTAGCAGGCTCTCATCTGATTGCTTCACCCCTTTCAAAATTTTGAACTCTCAGTATTCGTATTGGTATGTTATTGTTACCGCACAACCTACCTTCTTGGATGTACATGAGGACAATGTATATGTACCTAAGTATATATAATCATTTCGGGTCCAATCAATCTAAAGAGCAATATCGATGTGTACTTGTAGTCATTAATAGATGAGTTGAAGCAATTGTGGAAGGCCGGCACCAACACGTATGAGATTTGCAGGATCAGAATTTTCATATGTGAGCAGTACGTATGTGGACTATCAATAGTTTTTTAACTTATGGGATGTTATCAGTGTGGAGCACACATATGGTCATATTTTTTGTCCATACTGCATTGAATGTAGTAAGGGTTTCATTTGAATGTATAGAAAAATCATGCTTCTTCGAATGTCATCAAAAATATTAGTCAAAAGATCATCTATTCAGGAAGAACATAAATGTATTTATGTCGGTGTTGTGGAAAAAATTGATCTACCACCAAGGTGGTCTGAAGACCCAATTTGGAATAATGTGAATGATCTACCAAGTATTATCGAATAGCCTGCAAAAGGATACAAATTTGATGGATTTGGTCGCATTCATAACTGGACGGAGATGAGTATATTCTGGGACTTACCGTATTGGAGAACCAATTTTCTCAACATAACCTTGACGTCATCCATATTGAGAAGAGTGTGACAACATAATTAATACTGTTATGAATATCAAGGGAAGACAGATAATCTAAAGGCCTGAGAAATGATGACAACAACCGGATCCCCATTCTGCAATACAGAAGGTATTCAATGCTTTCCGAAAGTCTGTAGGGAAAATAAAAAAGAGATATTTAATTACGATGAGCTAAGGGCTGCCCAGTTGTATATCTTACTCAACTACGACGAAGAAGAAGTGGAAAATCTCGAGGGTAAATAAATAGTACATTGACGTATTGTTTAGTTTAGGTTATATAAATTTATTCAATTTAGGATATATTGTTACTAATAAAACGAGAGCCTCGATAAATAATGACGGCAACCGGGTCCCCAATGCTGCAATACTGAAGGTATTCAATACTTTCAAAAAGTCTTTAGTATAACACCCAGTTTTCTAAATGAGTGTAATTTTAAAATTTTGTAATTTTAGTTATTTAATTATGATATTTAAATAATAATATGATTTTTGGTGATTTTTAATCATTTTAAAACTATTTAAAAATCATGACTTGTGATTTTGATGTGCAGCTAGTGAAACCCTAGAGACTGTCTGCCCTAGAGCCTAACCATGTGATTGGGATATTTATTTATCATTTTTAGCCTAGGAGTAATTTGGTCATTTTGACTTATTAGAATTATTTGATTAATTATTGGATTGATGGTTATTGAATTTGACTTTTGCTAGTTGTGACTTAAGAGACTAACCTAGATATTGACCCTGGTTGTGGTGACTTGATTAGCATGGTGAGACGCTAGTCTAACTTAAGTCAACTCAAGTTAGGTCATTTAGGATCAAGTTTGAAATAGGAGGATTGGTGATTTGGTCCATAGGCTTGAGACTTACAAATTAGTTCCATGACTAGTGCAACTAGGCCCATAGCCCACTATTATAACCCTAACCCTAATTTTGTTCTTTATGACCAGCTATCTAGGGATTTCCAACCCTATAAAATCTCTCTTCCTATTGTTCTTGCCTCTTTTGTATCATTTCTCCATTGACAAAAACCAAGGTTTGTTTCCTTCTTCAAAATTCCTATTTTATTCATTTATCCTCCTTTTTGTCCTAGTCTTTTGTATTGGGTTCTAAATAATGTTTATGAACTGTTGGTGGAGAGCTATTTTAGTTTGGGATCAATTTGGAGCATTTGGCTATTAAGGAGAACACCCCCCATTTGAAGCTTTTTTTTTGCTATTTGCACCTATAGGTAAAACTCCTCAAATTGTGCTAATATTCTATTTTCTTTGCATCCTAGCCTAGATCTAGGTGTCCCCTAGCTGTCCCTAAAGTTTGGTTAGAAATCGTGTCCGTTTGGTGTCCGTATCGGACACGTGTCAATGTGTAGGTGTAGGTGTTTGATGAAATGCTTGAATGGATTAAATCTTTGTATTTTCTAAAAAAAGTTACATATTTGGGAAGCCCTTGATGTATGTTTTCGAACCCCTACTGACTGAACATGAATTTGTGTCATTTCTGTGTCGGAAACGACCGTGGACACGCTGCACGACACAGCGCTTGGGTACCCTAATGACACATACTATTTTCTCCACAAATTGGACACGTGGACTCGTGCCACTTGGCACAAAGGTGGGGGCCATCACTGAAAGACCCCCCCTCGAGTTTCAGGACACGTCGTGTCGTGTCGGACACGAAAACACGAGTGCACCGATATTGTACTACACTGTTCCGTGCGAACAGAGGCTACTGACATGGCTTTCGTGTCGCGTGCAGACACAATGTGGACTCGTGTCAGGGACTTGAAACCCTATCCCTATACCCCCTCTACATGTGTGCATGAGCCCATGGGTGTTCGTCCCCTGTGTTGTGCGCAATCGTGCACGACACGGCTGCACGAGGCCATGTTGTGTACTGATTCACTGATATTTGTTTTCACTATTTGGACACTTCGTATCCAGTTTCCTGGACACGAATGGACCCCCCATGACACGTGTACATGTGGGGGAACACATCTAAATGCCTAATTGTGGATTTTATTGGTTAATTTTGGTTTTTGAATTCAGTTATTCATGTATCAGTTTATTCCAGTTTGGGGTTTTGAAATGGGTTTGATTTTTGAAATGTTAACTGAGTTAAATATGCATGTTGTTCACTAGTTTGATTTCATGTTGTAATAAACTGAAATTGATTTTGATTTTGATATGCATGTTGTAATAAACTGAAATTGATTCTAGTGTAATAAACTAAAATTAGGAACATGTGTTCCATAATTTATTTAAACTGAGATTGACTTTTACTAAAACTGAGTATGTGTTCTAATAATAGCTGAGAATTAGTTCTTTATGTTGATGTGGATTCAAATGGGTGTATATGTATTTATGTATGTTTCTATATAGAAGTATATCTGATGTTGTTATTAGGATTGGGTTTAGGAATTTACTTAAGAATGTATACAAAATCTGAATGGATATATATAAACTGAGAATAAAGTTTAAACTTAAAAACTGAGTTTTTACCTTAATATCAAAAACTGAGATTTGTTTATTCAAAACTGAGATTGGATTATAGGCCTTGAGTTGCATGTTTGATTTAAAACTGAAATCAGTCCCTCTCTCAATTTCATTCACACATGGTCCACTATACACACACCCCTTTCACTCACTCTCTTTCACTCACCCACAAGCTCTCACATGCCATAAACCCCTCACCTCATTCCTGAACCCTATCACACACATCACACAACCCTGTAACTTGCTAACACCCTACAGTTTCACTCACCTTGCACTGATTTTCTGAAACACATGTTAACACACTGTTTTCCTACCTACATTGCCATATTTCCTGAGAATCCTATTACACTAACTGTCATGTATCCTGAGTACTGTCAAGTGCACACACATATTACATTTCACTGATTTCTGAGATTAACCACACTCACATACTGTTTTCTAGATATCATACACACACACAGAACTAACCTACCTACTATCATGTACATGCACACACACTCGATTTCTGAATTTCTGGGAACAGTCATAGCTTGCACTAAATTCTAATGTATGTACACACACACCCTTACGCTGTAAACTGAGAATAGCTGAAAACCTATGTTGGTTCTTCACACACACACTCCACCTCACCCCCTCTCTATCACTCTAATATATGTTGAATTGCTATATATATATATATATATATATATATATATATATATATATATATATATATATATATGTCATCTTTGTATGCCTATTAGTTTGTTTGATATAGATAGGCTTGATAGTATAGTGTTGATATTGGTTTATGTGACGCCCCAGAACCATAATACTGGAGAGCGGGGGCGTACATAGCCAGCTATGTATATTGAAATGGAATCTACCTCGCTATACGGTCATGGCTGTCTAGATATATGAGGGTTTAACTACAAGCCATCAGTCTCCTATGGTCATGAACATGCCTATTGTCTCAATCTTAAGCAAGCAATAATAGTTACAAGATGTCAGAGCATCAAATATATAATAGCAAGGCGTCACATACATTACATATTGGATGATCATGAAGCTAGTCGTACAAAATGTCAAGACTAGCAAGAGTTCAGTCATATATAATCAACCCTAGGATTTGTTAATCATGTTACAGCCCGTAGGCAGACAGTAAGTAAATATGCATCGAGCTAACAGGTGCTCGTCGGCTAAACGCCTCAAAGGAATAATTTTACAATGTAGTGAGCGAATCAAAATGGAAAACCCACTCGTAGCCCGGATTCCTTCTAGTCGTCACCATTGGGCTGGAAGTTCGGTAGATCCTCGGGAGTTGCTCCGAAATCTGGCCATACAAAACCAGCTGGGTCAAACCCCAGAAAGAGCAAGTGCCACAAGAAGGCTACGAAATAAGAACAAAAGCCAGCATATCAGAACATAAGAACTAGAAGAAAGTACAAATAATAAAGAGTACAACAGGACAATAAACGACTATCTGGTAAACCCTCATATATCTTGATTTACAAGACCTGCATGGACCACCACTTAAACCATGTGACGCCCCAGAACCAGAATACTGGAGAGCGGGGGCGTACATAGCCAGCTACGTATATTGAAATGGAATCCACCTCGCTATACGGTCACGGCTGTCTAGATATATCAGGGTTTAACTACAAGCCATCAGTCTCATATGGTCATGAACAAGCCTATTATCTCAATCTTAAGCAAGCAATAATAGTTACAAGATGTCAGAGCATCAAATATATAATAGCAAGGCGTCACATACATTACATATTGGATGATCATGAAGCTAGTCGTACAAAATGTCAAGACTAGCAAGAGTTCAGTCATATATAATCAACCCTAGGATTTGTTAATCATGTTACAGCCCGTAGGCAGACAGTAAGTAAATATGCATCGAGCTAACAGGTGCTCGTCGGCTAAACGCCTCAAAGGAATAATTTTACAATATAGTGAGCGAATCAAAATGGAAAACCCACTCGTAGCCCGGATTCCTTCTAGTCGTCACCATTGGGCTGGAAGTTCGGTAGATCCTCAGGAGTTGCTCCAAAATCTGGCCATACAAAACCAGCTGGGTCAAACCCCAGAAAGAGCAAGTGCCACAAGGAGGCCACGAAATAAGAACAAAAGCCAGCATATCAGAACATAAGAACTAAAAGAAAGTACAAGTAATAAAGAGTACAACAGGACAATAAACGACTAGGGACGTGGAACCATTCCGGGAGCCAGGTTACAACCCTTAACCCAAACAAGGACCGGGGTTGTAACCTTTCGCCTGGATAGCACTTTGTCTCTACCCATTTATTGTTAAAAATAAGTAAAACAATCATGTTCAGGAGTACCAGGTACTGGGACTAGATGAGACTTAGACAAGGCTGGACACCGTCCATTCACAAGCGGCCAAGCAATACTACGGCTTATTACTTAACTAACTAGGGTTATCACAAGCCTAATTACTAGCAAGATACAAATGAGAAATTTCCAGTCCCAAGCCCTGCAGACTATCCAGTTATCCTTCCGCAGGTTGAGAGTATGGTTGGGTACATTGTCCGGGAGACAATGTACCCTTAGGTGACTTAGAGGGTGCAACACATGACAGTGTGCTAGAAATGTGCCCTACTCGTCGGCAGGCTACAATTCTATTTAAAGCACCCAGATAACGAGATCGCCTGTGACTGGAAATTCTCCATGAACTATAGTTTGATCTAGTAATTAGCCTAATCCATATTCAGTGTGAATCCCTGACCGTGGTAACCAGGGAGTCACGTCCTAGACATGATGCGAGACAAGACAAGTGGATTGCACAAAGCAGCAAGAATGAACACCCACGACGTCAGAGTTGATTATATGAGTCAAGTTAGCCATCGCAACAGCATCAAGTCAAGTCAAGTTACAAGTCAGGAGTGCGCCGCCACGGGCCACTATCAAGTTGTCCAGTTACAGAGATTAATTATGAATCACAGGTTACAAGTTAAGAGAGCTGTAAAACTCCTAAATTTCTACTATTTTTTTATAATAAATTAGTACCGATTTATATTTTTGTATTGTACGTCGCGTAGTCGTATTATACGTCGCGCACGACCTTTTATTTCTTTTTCGAATTTGCTCGACGAGTGCGAATATGTGCGAGCGTACATATTTTAGAAAAATAATTATTTTTTTATTTTCTTACACTTTCAAAATATTATATAGAATTATTATTCTTGCCATAAAAAGTCTATTATTTTTAGCAGTTATTAATAATAAAATTCTTCGTGCAAAAATATTTATTTCATAAATATTTATTTATTTTAAATAATAATGTATTTTCGAAATTATTTAATATTAATATTTTATTATTCAAAAAGATTTATTATTCAAAAAGATTTATTATTTTCGAAATTAATTATTATAGTATTTTTGGAAAACATATTTTTGAAATATTTGTGACAGTTTAAATTTTGATTTGATTCCATGGATACATTTAAATAGTAAACTATCTATATTTTAAATTGATTTGATTTTAAACTAAAAGTATTTAATTTGATTTTAACTAGATTTGGATTTGATTTGATTGCTTTTAAACTAAATATGGAAATATCCAAATTGGGTTTAATCTATTCCTAATCCTATCCAAAGTGGGAATTCCCACATCCTATAAATATAGGCAGGTACTCCTCCACATTATTCATCCACAAATTATTTCTACCATCCTCAATGTGTGTGCCTCGTGCCCATATCCAACATCTTTTCGTGTCGGCCGTGACAGCCTCGGGTCCGACCCCGGTAACCTTCTTATTCCATCTTTTTACACATGCATTTATTTTTCTGTCGACAATCCGACAATATATACCAAATTCCTAATCTAATCCCTAACCTAATCCACTCGTCGCCCCCGACTCATCTCCACCCATCCCAACCTACCAACTCCCTGGCTGCCTCCTTCCAGATCAACCCAACCAAACCGTAATCGTCAGCACCACCAGCCTCCCGACGACACCCGACTACCGATCCACCGTCACAGCCCGACCCCGACTTCGGCCAACCACCCTCACCATCCAACCGACAACACCACTTCCGCTGTCACCAGAACCGCACCTCCTGCCACAAAATCCCCGGTCGCCCTATCGACCTGCCACCACCAGCACGCCTCCTCGCCGAAACCCCGACGAACACCACCACCGCAGACCACCAAAAGAAAACCCAGCCTGTCCCCGGCCAACCCAGGCCGGCAATCACCTCGACACCACCACCATCAACCAATGAAGAAATTGGAGAAAAATCTTACCTGACCGACCCAGTGCTCCTTCCGTGGCCGCTGTCTCCTCCGCCGCTTCTTCCGGAGCGAGCACCCGCCGTCGCCGCCGCGCCGGAGGCGCGTGCGCTCCTCCCGACCACTCCCTGCCTCTCCGCCGACTCAGATCTGGCGACCGCCTCTGCCCTAGCCACCTCCTTGGCGCCCTTCCGCGTCGAGCGGCGCCGCCCACCACCATCCCGCCGGAGCCCCCGTCCACCGAGGTCCTCCGCCACCGGGCGGAACCCTGCGGCGAACCCGCGCCCCGCGTACAGCCCTTCGAACCACCACCGCGGCCTAGAACCCGCCTCCGCACTCCGCCCGACCTCCGCCGAGCGCACCTCACTGCGCTCCCCTCTCTGGCCGAAACCCCCATCTCCCCGCTCTGTCGCCGCCTCTCTTCCTCTCAGCTCTCTCTCTCTTTTCATTTTTTTCTTTCTTCCTTTGCAGAGACAGCAGCTGTCTTCGTTTAGTTTTAATTGATTTTATTATTATTTTTATTTATTTATTTGTTATGTTTTTTTGTGTTTTGTTTCTTCTGTTCTTTTTTTTCTTCTTCTTCTCGTCAAATGAGAAAGAGCAGAGCTTTCTCTCTCCTCCATTCTTATTTTTTCTGCTTGGGTTCTGTGTTTCCCCTTTTGTTTTGTTGTTTTTTTTAGTTGTGTTCATTTTTAGTGGCAGTAGGATGTTACATTATCAACTTTATTATTAAATATTATTCTTGTAATTATTATTAATATTATTATTTATTTATTATATTTTGTTTTTTTGTTACTTATTATTATTAGTATATTCTATGTATCATTATCGTATTATTATTACTTTCTTCCCTTGTACAACAACAGTATATTACGGTTATTAACAAAAATTATTATTTTTGTATATGTTATATAAATAGCTGTATTTATTAATTAGTACTTATAAACAAGTATATAAGTTAAATACAAATTTTATTTACTATTATTATTATCTATAAGGATAGTTGCTATTAATTATCATTATTAATTTCATTGGTACTACTAGTACCTATATCATCATTTTTATTATATTGAAATAATTCTAAAATTATTTTATTTCAACTATTATAAGTATAGTCTTCAAGGGTTATAAATATTTTTTCTAAAAATCATAAATAGTTTATTATCCATTTTCTTCGATCTTCTCCTTTCCGTGACCAATCCCAATCTTCCTATTCCTTACCAATTCTTTCCTCCCACCAATTGACCCTAACTAACTTGACCCTTCTGAACCCAACGAAACTGTCCGTGCTGACATCAGAGGTCACCTTGTATAATTGTTGCGCCGAAGGCGCAGTTCGTGCCACCTTGATCATCGCAGCACCCCAGGCGTACTACCCTGTTTATTTATTTTAGCTCATATTTCATGCACTATTTATTTTCTTTATGCAAAAACTGTGATACATGGCATAACTGTTAGAACTTACTGTTCATTATATTTTCTGCTGTGTATTATTTTCTTACAAATTAAACCTAGATTTAAGGGACCACCTTGTGTGTTACATTCATTGGCCTTGACACGTTGTAAACACGAAGTTGTATGTCGCATGTAGAACACGAAAGTGCGTGATTGACTGGCCACCGGTACGTACAAGCCGTGCGATAGGAATAACCGCTAATATAAGTTGCATGCTAGTTTGACTTAGCGGTTATAGTGGTTTGTGTTGTGGATACAACACAGTAGGCATTGGGCGGGGAGGACAATTCCTTAGCGTATGGGCTTCGATGCACTTCCCTTGTGACCCAGACTCTCTGCTGGAGATACGGGGTTGATGACCCATGCTCTTCCTGCTGGGGCCTCTGGTGCCCAAGAGGGGACTATGCCGATCCTATTTAGCCAGGGCCCATGCGTAGGAAGGATTGTTCTTAACTACATATCACATAGAACGGTTAGGTACCTTATCCGTTAGGTACGAGTACTTTTGGTTTGGGTACTTATATCTGACCGTGGCTTGGAACAATAACTTGTCGCGAATTAGTTCGTCACATCTTGTCCTTGTTTGGTTGTAGGTGTGACTTACTACTTCGATGAGAAGGTATTGAACCTTGTTGGGGTCCGGATACCATATTGGATTCATAGCATGGGAAGATACGTTACCGTGAATTAGTTTACCATCTCCTGTCCTTGTTTGGTTGGGGGGATGGTACGCTCGTTCAGTAGGTGCGTATTCGACCATGTTATAAATTCGATTTACTTATTTATTGAGCAATATTTATTCAGTTTATATGGCATGCTATGATGTGTCTTGTTATGTCCCTCTGAGGACCTGGTTGTCTTGCCAGGTGTGTGCTATTGTCTTTTGCAGGTGTACTAGCTCTAGCCGAGATCTTCGCTATTTCTTCGAGGATGATTGCATTTGGATCGTCTTCGCTTCGCTCGCCACTCATTTTATTTTTCTATGTACTTTTCCTTATTTTGTTGGTAGTGGATTTGTCTCCGCCCAACATATTGTATCAAGACAAATTCATTCTCATTATATGATATCTTTATTTATTTATTCTGTGTGGATGAGATTAGTTATGGTTCTACTGCATTTTACAGCTTATCTATTTATACGAGGCTTCCATATATTGGAGTATACTTCGTATGAATACAGCTGGCATGTCTACGTTCTTAGTCCTACGTATTTTGGGACTGGGGCGTTACAAGAGCACCCCATCGGGTCACTACTAAGAAGATTAGAAAGTACTAGGATCATGAATCACAGAAATCATGAAAACCGTACTAGTCGTAAGCAAAACACCAAAAATCGTGCCAGGTCGTGTTGTGTCAAGATAGTCGTGTTGTGTGAAACGAGATCTCAAAACTCCAATCCATAAAAGAGAACCCAAGTCCAAGGAATAAAACCAAACCATCATGGGGAAGTGGGTTGCGCAGGGGGTCGGGTTGCGCTAGGGTCGGCTTGCGCTGGGTCGGGTTGCGCTGAGGGCGGGTTGCGCTGAGGGTGGGTTGCGCTGGGTCGGGTTGCGCTGAGTCAAGCTGCACAGGGGGTGAGCTGCGCTAGGGTTGGGTTGCGCTAGAGCCAAGCCGCGCTGGGAGTCGGGTTGCGCTGAGGTCAAGCGCGCTGGGGAGCGAGCTGCGCAGCGGTCAAGTACGCCAATGGAAGGAAGGCGCTGGAGCTAAATAGCGCCAGCGCGGGTCAGTCCCGCGCTAAAAAGCGCTGGCCGAGGAAGGGTGCACAGTTTGGCCTTGCGCTAAAGAGCGCTGGCCGAGGGTCATCTTCTCCATCAGTCCGAGAGAAAACCCCAAGAACTCCAAATTTCTAATCTTCATAACTTAGCCAAAACAAAACCAAATTTGGATTTTCAAAGTTCTAACTTGTGTAAAATTGAATTCTCTTCCACATGGAAGCCTCAAAACAAGGAAAAAAAAAATCTAAGTTTAATAGATCAAAACCAAGAAAATCCGAAAATGGTTAAAACTTAGATCTAGAAAAATGGAAGCTCCAAATCACAAAATGCCAAGTTATAATGTTCTTCACCATGGCCTAATCTAGCTAATGGACGAATAAAATGGGGTGCTTATTTGGTGGCAAGGTGCACTTGCCTATGGTGTTAGGTGTTGTGTGGAGGAAGGAAGAAGAAGTAGATGGAGGAAATTAATGGAAGAGTAATGAGGAGAGAGAAGGTTAGGTGGGGTTTTAATGAGGGATGGTGTGTTGTGTTGATGGTGGAGGTTAACTAAGGTAGTCCAATGTAAACCAAACCAAACCCTTCTCCACAAAGAATAAAACCATGCCAGGTCCAAAAACCCAATTTACGAGAAAACCAAAATCCGCAAGTCGAGCCAAAATACAATTACAGGCCAAAATCTGAGAAAATAAAATATAGGTCCGTAATATATATAAGCCTAATTAAAATACGTATTCCAAAATACGGACGTTACAACTCTACCCTCCTTAAAAGAATTCCGTCCACGAAATTTAAATCAAGATGCTTAGAGATGTAAGAGCCAGCTATACTATCCACAAATAAGCTACACTAAGCAAACAATCAAACAATCATACATGCAAGCAAGGGATGGAAAGCATAAGGCATAAGGAAGACATTATACCTTACGAGTCAAACAAGTCAGGATATCGCGATCGGATGTCGTCCTCACGCTCCCACGTTGACTCACCTAGAGAGTGATGACCCCAAGCAACACGGACTAAGCTAGTAGTCTTGTTCTTGAGTAGCTTTTCTCTCCGGTCCAATATAGACACGGGCCTCTCCTCATACGAAAGGTTGGTACCAACAACCAATTCCGAATGGTCTAGGATATGGCTCGGGTCCGAGATGTATCGTCGTAATTGGGACACATGGAATACATCATGCACCTCACTTAGCGACGGCGGAAGAGCGAGACGATAGGATACATCTCCTACTCGCTCCAGGAAATCGAACGGCCCTATATACCTAGGACTAAGCTTTCTCCATACGCCAAAGCGAATTACGCCGCGGTTAGGCGAGATCCTAAGGAATACATGGTCGCCGATAGTAAACTCTAAGGGACGTCGATGAGCATCGGCCCAATGCCGCTGGCGATCTTGGGCCACTCGAAGATGATCTCTGATTCTTCTGACCACTTCAACTGTCTGGGCAATCATCTCTGGGCCAAGCATCTGCCTCTCTCCGATGTCGTCCCATGCTAGCGGAGATCTGCACTTCCTACCATACAGTGCCTCGAACGGAGCCATCTGAATACTGACCTGGAAACTATTATTGTACGAGAATTCCACCAGGTGTAGGTGATCCTCCCATGAACCACCGAAGTCTAGGGTACAAGATCTCAACATATCTTCAAGAGTCTGGATCTTACGTTCCGACTGGCCATCTGTCTGCGGGTGATAAGCTGAGCTAAACTGAAGGTGAGTCCCCAAACTCTCTTGCAAGCTGCGCCAAAAGTGTGACGTAAACCTTGAATCTCGGTCCGAGGTGATACTGACGGGCACACCGTGAAGCATGATAATCTGTCTGAGGTACATCTCTGCCAACTAAGCCGTCGACTGACCAACTCTGAATGGGAGAAAATGAGCCACCTTCGTGAGCCTGTCAACTATAATACAAATAGCATCTCGACCAGCTGGGGATCTAGGCAATCCAGTCACAAAATCCATGGTCATATGCTCCCACTTCCATTCTGGAATCGGCAAGGGCCGAAGAAGTCCAGCGGGCCTTTGATGTTCAGCCTTAACCTGCTGGCAAACCAAACAACGAGAGACAAACCGGGCTATCTCCCTCTTCATGCCATTTCACCAAAAATGCTGACGAATGTCACGGTACATCTTCGTACTACCGGGATGAATAAAATACTGTAAATTGTGAGCTTCTGCCATGATCTCCTGTCTGGTATCTCCACTGGGTACACAAAGACGAGTGCCGTGTCGAAGTGTACCATCTTTATGAATGCACAACTCTGGCCTTCGTCCCGCCTCACACTCTGCTCTGAGTCGCTGAATTTCAGAATCTGTAGACTGTGCCATCCGGATCCTCTCAACTATGCTGGACTGAACCTGTAGACTGGCCATCAACGCCACGTTGGTAGAAAGAACCACTTCAATCCCCATATTCTGAAGATCTGACAATAACTCTGGTTGCGCTGTTAGGAAATAAACTCCGGCTCTCCTGCTCAACGCATCTAATACAACGTTGGCCTTCCCTGGATGATACTACAAATCCACATTATAGTCCACCAGTAGCTCGAGCCATCTTCTCTGCCGCATGTTAAGGTCCTTCTGGGTGAAAACATACTTCAGGCTCTTGTGATCAGTAAATATCTCCACTCTATCTCCATACAAGTAGTGCTGCCAAAGCTTAAGCGCAAACACTACCGCCGCCAGTTCCAAGTCGTGGGTCGGGTAATTCTTCTCATGATCACGAAGTTGACGTGATGCATAAGATATTACCTTGCCATGCTGCATCAAGACACACCCCAATCCTCTGCCTGAAGCGTCGCAATAAACTGTGAATCCTCCGGTCCCATCTGGAAGTGTGAGAATAGGAGCCGTTATCAAACCTCGCTTTAACTTCTCAAATGATTCCTGACACTCTGCTGTCCAAGCAAACTGCACATCCTTGCGGGTCAACTAGGTCATCGGTGCCGAAATCCTTGCAAAATCTGAAACGAATCGCCGGTAGTAGCCGGCTAATCCAAGGAAGCTGCGAACCTCTGCCACTGAGCTAGGTACAGGCCACGTCTTGATAGCCACAATCTTATGGGGATCCACTTCCACTCCTCCTCGGGTAATGATGTGACCCAAGTACGAAATACGATCGAGCTAGAACTCGCATTTATTGAACTTGGCGTACAACTGGTGCTCTCTAAGCGTCTGAAGGACGACTCTGAGATGTTGCTCGTGCTCTGCTTCGCTCTTGCTGTAGACCAGGATGTCATCTAGGAATACGATCACGAACTGATCCAAGTAAGGCATAAAGATACGATTTATGAGGTCCATGAATACGGCTGGCGCATTGGTCGCTCCGAATGGCATACCAAGGAACTCCCAATGCCCATACCTAGATCGAAAAGCTGTCTTCGGGATGTCCTGCTCTCTGACCCTGATCTGGTGGTATCCTGACCGCAAGTCTATCTTCGAGAACACTGAAGCCTCTTTGAGTTGATCAAACAAGTCATCTATCCTCGGGAGTGGGTATCTGTTCTTGATTGTCACCGAGTTCAAGGTACGATAATCTACACATAACCTGGACGTATCATCATTCTTCTTCACAAGAAGCATTGGGGCTCTCCAAGGCGATCCACTTGCACGGATGAATCCTTTGGTCCTGAGTTCTTCAATCATCTTGTACAAAATTTCCAACTCTGAAGGCGCCATCCTGTAGACTCGCTCTGATACTGGTGTTGTCCAGGGGATCAACTCTATAGTAAACTTGATCTCCCTCTCTGGCGGCATCCCTGGAAGTTCCTCTGGGAAGACATCTGGAAACTCTTCAACTATCTGGGGTAACTGTACCGCTGCTACTGCCATCCGCAATACTGGAAAAGATGGTTCCACTGTGCCTCTGGAAAATGAAAACTCTAGCTTGCCTGGAATACTAAAGATAACCCTGCCAACATGGCAGTCTATCCTAGCATACTGGTTTCTCAACCAATCCATGCCTAAGACTACATCATAGTCTGCCATAGGGAACTCTATAAATCTAGCGGGAAACTCTCTACCGCTAACTAAGATCCGACACGAGGAAAACACTCGATCTACTCCCACAAAACCATTACCAGTAAGTATATTAAGCCTCACTGATAATGACTCTAGCTCCAATCCTATCCGTGTCGCGAATCGTGAAGACATGAATGAATGCGATGCACCATAATCAAATAATACCGATGCTGGAGAGGAGTTGAGGAGAATAGTACCTGCCACTACCTCACCTGGTGCAACCTTTTCTTCCATAGCCATCATCATTGTCTGACCTTGTCCTCTGGCTGCGGGTCCCCTCTGCTGGAAACCTCTCTGCCTGCTCTGTACTTGGGCTTGGGTGTACTGCTGCTGGTTCTGCTGCTGAAATGCCTGGGCCTGAGGCAAAAATAGCCTCGGGTACTGCTGCTGCAGCATAGGTGCTGGTCCCCTAACCGACGGACTGGTTAGGTTGAAAGAGGACGAACTACCCCTATTCGGGCAGGCTCCTATCTTGTGATCTGCCGCTCCACAAGCCAGGCACAATCCCTGCGCCCTGCGACAATCTGCTACCACGTGCCCTGGCTTCCCGCAATGAGAACATCCTATCGCGAAAGTCTACTTCTGCTTCTGCTACTGCGGGTACATCGGGGTTGAATGCTGAACCGACGTTACTGAGGTTGCCCGCCTCGGAGTTCCAATGGTCAAACCCTTTGCTGCCGGGGCTGGAGCTGATGATTGGTGCATCTGAATGTGGGACCGCTTCCTACCTCCGGTCCTATCCACGATCCTCTGGGAGGTATACTCGTGCCTCCTAGCTACCCTCAATACTGCATCGAATGTCTGGTGCTCGAACTGCTCAACTGCCAACAAGATCTCCAAATGCAGCCCCTGCTGGAACCGCTGGGCCTTGTCAAACTCGGTTGCCACCAAGGTGGGGGCAAACCTACTGAGTCTAGAAAACTCAGATGCATAACCGTCGACCATTCTGCCTCCTTGCTTCAAGCTGGTAAACCTCGTCTGCAGGTCATACCGAGCTACAGCATCAAAATACTTCGTCTGAAATCTTTCTCTAATACCGCCCAAGTGACCAGCGCTGCTAATCCCACGGCCTGCGCCGTCCACCAACTGCGAGCTAAGTCTAGCAACTGTAGGCGTACCACCGCCACCTTCTCATTCTCAGGTGTCCTAGCTGCTTCCAGAACCACCTCGGTATCCTGAAGCCAAGCGTCCGCGGCAATCGCATCTTTCCTGCCGTCGAAGAATGGAGGGTTCAAGCGCTTGAAGCTGTTGGTCGTGCTGTTCCCTGGATGACCGCCTCTGGTCAAAGCATCTGCCACTGCCTGGTGCAAGGCGTCTCCTCTACGATCCTGGAAAGCTATCAAGGTCCTGATGAGATCTACCAAGGTGCCATCATCAGGCTCGACAGGTCGAACGGGCTGAACTGGGGCTCTCCTCCAGTATGTACAACTCTGGAGCTACTCCGGAATGCTGGGCTTGATCTCCGGGTTGCTGCTGGTCCACGGGAAGTGCCCTACCTCGCTGATCGGCGGGGTCAGGTACAGTATCGCTGAAGAAGACGACATAGGGAACAATAAGGAAGGACCAAGACAGATCAATAATACAAGCACATGATCAGGGCAAGAATCCAGAGATTCAGAGGATATGAACAGAGATCAAGGATGAGTACTGATTGAGACATCTATCTGGTAAACCCTCATATATCTTGATTTACAAGACCTGCATGGACCACCACTTAAACCATGTGACGTCCCAGAACCAGAATACTGGAGAGCGGGGGGCGTACATAGCCAGCTACGTATATTGAAATGGAATCCACCTCGCTATACGGTCACGGCTGTCTAGATATATCAGGGTTTAACTACAAGCCATCAGTCTCATATGGTCATGAACAAGCCTATTATCTCAATCTTAAGCAAGCAATAATAGTTACAAGATGTCAGAGCATCAAATATATAATAGCAAGGCGTCACATACATTACATATTGGATGATCATGAAGCTAGTCGTACAAAATGTCAAGACTAGCAAGAGTTCAGTCATATATAATCAACCCTAGGATTTGTTAATCATGTTACAGCCCGTAGGCAGACAGTAAGTAAATATGCATCGAGCTAACAGGTGCTCGTCGGCTAACGCCTCAAAGGAATAATTTTACAATATAGTGAGCGAATCAAAATGGAAAACCCACTCGTAGCCCGGATTCCTTCTAGTCGTCACCATTGGGCTGGAAGTTCGGTAGATCCTCGGGAGTTGCTCCGAAATCTGGCCATACAAAACCAGCTGGGTCAAACCCTAGAAAGAGCAAGTGCCACAAGGAGGCCACGAAATAAGAACAAAAGCCAGCATATCAGAACATAAGAACTAGAAGAAAGTACAAGTAATAAAGAGTACAACAGGACAATAAACGACTAGGGATGTGGAACCATTCCGGGAGCCAGGTTACGACCCTTAACCCAAACAAGGACCGGGGTTGTAACCCTTCGCCTGGATAGCTCTTTGTCTCTACCCATTTATTGTTAAAAATAAGTAAAACAATCATGTTCAGGAGTACCAGGTACTGGGACTAGACGAGACTTAGACAAGGCTGGACACCATCCATTCACAAGCGGCCAAGCAATACTACGGCTTATTACTTAACTAACTAGGGTTATCACAAGCCTAATTACTAGCAAGATGCAAATGAGAAATTCCCAGTCCCAAGCCCTGCAGACTATCCAGTTATCCTTCCACGGGTTGAGAGTATGGTTGGGTACATTGCCCGGGAGATAATATACCCTTAGGTGACTTAGAGGGTGCAACACATGACAGTGTGCTGGAAATGTGCCCTACTCGTCGGCAGGCTACAAGTCTATTTAAATCGCCCAGATAACGAGATCGCCTGTGACTGGAAATTCTCCATGAACTATAGTTTGATCTAGTAATTAGTCTAATCCATATTCAGTGTGAATCCCTGACCATAGTAACCAAGGAGTCACGTCCTAGACATGATGCGAGACAAGACAAGTGAATTACACAAAGCAGCAAAAATGAACATCCACGGCGTCAGAGTTGATTATATGAGTCAAGTTAGCCATCGCAACAGCATCAAGTCAAGTCAAGTTACAAGTCAGGAGTGCGCCGCCA
The DNA here is from genome assembly GCA_029216955.1 of Iris pallida. NCBI lineage: Eukaryota > Viridiplantae > Streptophyta > Magnoliopsida > Asparagales > Iridaceae > Iris > Iris pallida. The sequence continues at coordinate 28,154 of JANAVB010043664.1, forward strand.
CGGGCCACTATCAAGTTATCCAGTTACAGAGATTAATTATGAATCACAGGTTACAAGTTAAGAGAGTACCCCATCGGGTCACTACTAAGAAGATTAGAGAGTACTAGGATCATGAATCACAGAAATTACAAAAACCGTACTAGTCATAAGCAAAACACCGAAAATCGTGCCAGGTCGTGTTGGGTCAAGATAGTCGTGTTGTGTGAAACGAGATCTCAAAACTCCAATCCACAAAAGAGAAGCCAAGTCCAAGGAATAAAACCAAACCATCATGGGCAAGTGGGTTGCGCTGGGGGTCGGGTTGTGCTAGGGTCAGCTTGCGCTGGGTCGGGTTGCGCTGAGGGCAGGTTGCGCTGAGGACGAGTTGCACTGGGTCGGGTTGCACTGGGTCAAGCTGCGCAGGGGGTGAGCTGCGCTAGGGTTGGGTTGCGCTAGAGCCAAGCCGCGCTGGGAGTCAGGTTGCGCTGAGGTCAAGCGCGCTGGGGAGCGAGCTGCGCAGCGGTCAAGTGCGCCAATGGAAGGAAGGCGCTGGAGCTAAATAGCGCCAGTGCGGGTCAGCCCAGCGCTAAAGAGCGCTGGCCGAGGAAGGGTGCGCAGTTCGGCCTTACGCTAAAGTGCGCTGGCCGAGGGTCATCTTCTCCATCAGGCCGAGAAAAAACCCCAAGAACTCCAAATTTTCAATCTTCATAACTTAGCCAAACAAAACCAAATTTGGATTTTCAAAGTTCTAACTTGTGTAAAATTGAATTCTCTTCCACATGGAAGCCTCAAAACAAGGAAAAATCTAAGTTTAATAGATCAAAACCAAGAAAATCCGAAAATGGTTAAAACTTAGATCTAGAAAAATGGAAGCTCTAAATCATAAAATGCCAAGTTCTAATGTTGTTCACCATGGCCTAATCTAGCTAATGGACAAATAAAATGGGGTGCTTATTTGGTGGCAAGGTGCACTTGCCTATGGTGTTAGGTGTTGTGTGGAGGAAGGAAGAAGAAGAAGATGGAGGAAATTAATGAAAGAGTAATGAGGAGAGAGAAGGTTAGGTGGGGTTTTAATGAGGGATGGTGTGTTGTGTTGAGGGTGGAGGTTAACTAAGGTAGTCCAATGCAAACCAAACCAAACCCTTCTCCACAAAAAATAAAACTATGCCAGGTCCAAAAACCTAATTTACGAGAAAATCAAAATCCGCAAGTCGAGCCAAAATATAATTACAGGCAAAAATCCGAGAAAATAAAATATAGGTCCGAAATATATATAAGACTAATTAAAATACGTATTCCGAAATACGGACGTTACAGTTTAGGTTGAGAGTTGACACATGTTTTACATTGAAATCTGAGATTGACATGATGTTCATCCACACACACACCTAAACTGAGCTCTATACACTTTATAACCTCTACGTACTCTGTGCATTGCTTCTAACTAAACTTGTATGTAACCTGTTAACTACACTGAACCCCCTCTTTCACTAACATGCTATACAACTCACTCACTAACCCTCTATAGCCCTTTTACATGAATGCATGCCTATATATATATATATATATATATATATATATATATATACATTTAGCTCTTCTATGCATTGTATTATATATACATTTAGCTCTTCTATGCATTATATTATATATATATATATATATATATATATATATATATATAAATATATATATATATATATAATGCCATGTTATATAGGCCTAGTATTGTATGCTAATATATGCATGTATGTTTACACTAACTCATTGAAATGTTCCTATGAATGCCTAATGTATATATAGTTGATTGCCTAAATGTATATCTAGTGTATGCAATATATGAATTATATATAATATAAATTATGTGATTGATGGCTTGTTTGGCATTGTGATGATGTGTGCTTGCTAGAATAGGTTGGTTAGGCTTAGTGAGACTTGCTTGGGTTAAGTTGACCTAGTTTGACTAGTGTGGTTGACTAGAGTTGATCAAGTGTTGACTATAGTCTAGTTTGACCTAGACAGCATGCAGATGCATAGTACATTTCTTTTATCATCCCCTGTATACATCTTGACTTGTGTTGCTCTAAATAGGAGTTAGATACCTCATCTCGGACAGTATATTCTTACAGACATTCACATCGCAGGTGAATACATTCTCTGATCATTTCATAACTTGCTTAGGATTATATTCCTGCTCTAGATTACCTTATTTGATGCTGTCACGATATATCACGGATTGGTACTATATGGATCCCTACATGAGATGTTATCCCCCTCGGGAGCATCGGATACATTATGTCGTGGTTACATGTACATCATGTATTCCTCGCTCTCATGTTATTCATGTTTCTCATATGCTTCATGCTCGTTTATGCATGCTCGTGTACTCTCATGTGCTCTCATATTCGGTCATGTTTTTCATGTATCTCATGTATAACCTATACTTCATGTGTACCCTTCATGGGCCTTCATGTGCACTCAGATCTGAGCCCTCATGTTTAATTCATGTACACCCATCTATGGCTTTCATGTCAAAATCATGTACGTAACATAACTTGTCTGGATCCTTGTGTATTGATTGGGGTATGGGGAAGTATAAATAGTCATGTGAACAATTCCAAAGTAGTATAACCATGTGCGCCTCTTTAGTATATTCATGTACAATTCCAGCCGTTCATATGTCGACTTTGTACTCTAAATCACTAGTCACTGATAGTTCTCTACTTATAGTAGATATTTCCATTACAGTTCTCTCTATTTTATCATGTACATTCTTTCAGTTTTCATGTATCGTACTCTTTTGCACGTTTGTATTTGCTAACCTGCTATGATCTGTGTGAGATGTATTATGCTCGCTCCCGTCCTGACTGGACCTGTTAAATTTTTACAGAGGATGAAGGAACCCTGTACCCCTTACTATGGAGCTTGCCTAGATGACACTCGCAACCTGGACCCCTGGGGAGGTTCAGGCAGCTACTGAGGATGATACCCATGCATAGTGTAGATAGTCTAGACTATTCTTGTTTTCATGTTAGTTGTTGTCTTTGATTTCAGAGTTGTATTATTATAGAGATGTTGAGACTTGTGTTTGTTAACTTTAATTTATTTAATTTCTGTTGTACTTCAGTTTTGAGGATTTTTTATTTATTTCGTCGTGCTATATTCTACCTCTAGATTGTGATTGAGTTGTACCTTCTGTGACTTGGCCTCCAGTTGGAGAGTATTTTATATGTGTTAGTTATAGTTCATGACCTAGAACAGCGTTCTACCGCCGACACTACGGTGTAGGCTGGGCGCTGTTACGTACTCGTACCTCACAGTGGGTGCGGGTTGTGACATGTAGGGAAAATAAAATGAGATATTTAATTACGAAGAGCTAAGGGCTGCTCAGTTGTATTATTACTCAAATATGATGAGAAAGAATTGGAAAAGCTTGAGGGGTAAGTAAATAATACATTGACGTATTATTTAATTTAGATTATACTAATTTATTCAATTATGGATATATGTGTTCAAGTTGAATAATAATTGATGTTTGTAATTTCAGGTGTAGAAGGAACTTGATGCTACTATGCGACCGTCTTCCTAGCCACTCATGGTAACTATGAAAATCTCATCGACAACAGTGTCTCCCAAAGCTGCGTAAGTATTGCAAAACCAAAGCACTTTTTTTTCTTTCTATTTGGATTGTATTAGGAAATATTCAAGTACATTGACGTAGCCATTTTGTAATGTAGATATTAGTAATTAATGCATAACGAGTATATACTCATGAAACATAGGGGGGTTGGTGTATTTATTGCTATATTAATTAGTAATTAGCTTATCGAAAGATTGATCTATATATCTTATTATCTATTATATATATTATCTATTATATATATATATCTATATATATATATCTCACTCAACAACCTCTTTTAATGACGGCTAAAAAGCGTCATTAATGACATACCATGACGCTTTTTTTTTAAAGCAACCATTTATGAAAACGTGTTATAAATGTTTTTTAAAAGCGTCATAAAATAACCGTCATGAATAGTTTCTATAAAAGCGTTATGAATAGTTAATATATAGTGCACAATTCAGAACAATTTTAAAATGTCATGAATAGATAATATGTATAGGCTCAATGCAGCACATTATAACACTTTATATTATTCAAATTAGCATATTTATAATGCTCTATACTGCACAGTATATATTACATTACAAAAACTTAACATTATATATCACCATCTTATTATATTTCTCAAAATAGAGTAAATATCAACATCTTCATTACATTCTCAAAATAGAATCCAAATACATATATACATTTACAACTACCAAATTGTCTACATCAAAACTTGGCCACATCAAAACTGTCCACAGAACATGTAGCAAAACCCTGAAAAAGATAAAAATAAGGTTCAATATACTTTGTAATATAATGTAAAAATTGCAAGAAACGAAGGACTTATACACATTTTTTAAACTTTAAAGGAGAAGAGGACCTGCAAATTAATAAAAAAATATTTTAGTGACACGGTTAAATTATCTATCCTGCATCATTCATGTTTACTAAAAAAGGAAATATCATTAAATTGGTAATAGAGATTTCACTGCATATGGTAAAAGCATTTTTTTGTTGCATGATCAGACACAATGGTTTATATGATACTGACATGGTCAAATAATTAAATCCATATTGCCATGCCCATGTATATTTGGTGTGTTCATGTTGCTTCCAATACATGCTTAACATAGACATAACATGACACGACAACTGTATCACAGCATCCACGCTTTATAAAACTGTAACATCTATGAATATTCTTATTCACTCTGATAATGTTTACCAAAGATATATTTTAAAAAATGGGCATTAAAAAACAATCTACACTTACAAGGTACCCATACTGTAATTATGGTTAAACTTTTATTGTCAACTCAACAATCAATTATTCTATAGTATTATGTAAACCAAACTAGATGCAGAAACGAACCTGCTTTGCAAGCTTGCAAGCAAGGTCTGGCGAGTTCAAAATCTCATAGTAGAACACTGAAAAGTTGAACGCCAGGCCGAACCTTATCGGATGAGTTGGGGTCAGATCAGCAAGTGCAATGTCCTACACATCAAACAAACAGTCCAAATTTTAGACCAAATATAGGACAACTATGGTAAACCAAAATATAATAAGAAATGTTCTTGATTCTCAGACCGAAAAGAATGGCCAAAGCAGATAAATAGTATTGATGACAAAATCTGATAGTTAGATTACTCCCTTGTTAACACCAAGACAACAACAACAAAATTCCTAAATTAACATGGTGTAACGGTTGCAGAATTTAAAAGAGAAACTGGAAGGTCAGGATCCATATTCAAAGTATAAATATATCTGCAACATACAAAAAGGAATGTTATGTGGCAAAAAGGAAGAAATCAATATAATTAAGGGTCGACCTGAGCAGATTTGTATGCCACTAGAGTGCTATCAGCTGCCTCTTTTCTCTCAGCACCTTTCTGGAACTCCGCAAGGTTCCTAACAAGAATTTAAAATATAACTAAAGATGAGATGGGAACTTCTCTTCCGTGATTGTATAAAGAACAATTTGCTAACAGTTTTTTTTCCCTTCTCCTTATGAATCCATATGAGATGACCTGTAGTAGTCTCCCTTCATCTTGAGGTAAATTGCATCACAATTCTCAAAAGAAAAATAACAAACTGATAATATAGGTCATAAAGAATTAAAGATGCACAAAGAATCAAGTCAAAATTGAAGAAAGACTGCAATTAAAATAGAATGATGCCACTGTAGTATAGAATATGGTTACTAACCTCTTGTTCTGGTTTGGGCTGTACAATCAAGAGAAGGAATGCTATTTCATGTCTAATTTATACCAGGTCACTTCGAATCAGAAAACCTGGATACACATAGATGTATCCAATT
>JANAVB010043665.1:0-45395 GCA_029216955.1 Iris pallida
CGTGTTATGCTAGTTCCTGGTCATACCATGCCATGTGCAATAGTCATTCCAAACATATTAAGTAAATCAAGATCGTGACAAAAGACGTAAGGATATAAAATGGGCGTAAAATATCTAATAAAATATCAATATATAGGGCTATAGAAGAGCCAAGCTTAAGGAAATAAGACCAAAACTCCAAGAGCCCATGGGTTAAGCAAGGGGTTCAGGGTGCAGCGTACGCACAAGACACGCACGCAGGAGAGCTGCATACGTGAAAAGTCACGCACGCCAGAGAGCTGCATACGTGAAAAGTCACGTACGCCAGAGAGCTGCGTACGTGCAAAAGCACGCAAGCAGAGAGCTGCGTACGCGTAAAAACACGCACGCAGGGTCTGGGTCTTCTTCTCCATGGCTGAGAAGAAGCTCCAATGGCTCCAAAACTTCAAGACATCACAACTTAGCCATCCGAACTCCAAATCCAGATTTCCAAAGTTCTAACCAAGGTAGAATTGAACTCTCTTCCACATGAAAACATCAAAACCCATAAAAATCCAACTTAAGTAGATCAAAACCATACAAAACCGAAAATAGGAAAACCTAGATCTAGAGCAATGGAGACTCCAAATCACAAAATACCAAGTTCTAATGTTGATCACCATGTCCTAATCTAGCAAATGGACAAATAAAAGAGGGTTCTCATGTGGTGGCAAGGTGCACTTGCCTATGGGTGGGTGTGTGTAGAGGAAGGAGAAGAGTGTTGTGTAGAGGAAGGAGAAGAAGAAATAAATGGTGGTTTATGAGGAGAGAGAAAAGTTGGTGGAGTTTTAAAGAGGGTAGGATGTGGTGTGTTGAGGGTGGAGAGTAGGTTAAGGTGATCCAATACATATTAAACCAAACCAAACCAACCCAATCCCATTAAAATCGAGCCATGTCAAAACCCAAAATACGAGAAATACCGAAATTCCACAAGTTGAGAAAAATAAAAAAACATGCCAAAATACAGATACGAGTATAAATACAAAATATGAGAAATACGGGAAATGAGGGTGACACTCCCCCTTCCTATAAAGTCTCATTAACAAAAGCCTTGCCTCTTTTACTTCTTGCTAAGAACCCTAGAAATTCCCCTCAAATTTCCTTCCCCTAATATCCGAATCAAACCTAAATTGGCCCTAATCAATTGCATCATAACCCTCTACCACAGTGGGAGCTAGTAGAGACTTGCTAGCTAGGATTTGGAATCGTTTTGATCGATTGGAGTTTGAAGGAGAACCCTCAACCTCACACCCTTTTCATTGAGAATCATTCTTAATAGGTAAACCTATGTAAACCTTGTAAAATTGTGTTTTATTTTCATAAATGCATGCATATAGGTATACCCTAGCTGTAGGGATAGTTTGGTGCTAGGTAGTGTCAATTTCGTGTCCTTATCGGACACGTATCAGTAAATTTAAGAACGTGTTCGACGAAATGCCTATAAGAATAAAATGTTATTAATTTCAAAAAGTAATTGAATAGAAATTCTTATTTTGATGTCGTTTACACGATTGTGATTGACTGGGGTGGTTTTGAGTCGTTTCCGAGTCACATTGGACTCGCGGACACGGTCGCGCGTACCTGGGCGCACTGTCCTGCTACCCGCAGGGTCGTGCGACTCGTATAGGACACGTGGGCATGTGCCATTAGATGTAGAGCTCGGGGCAGTGTCTGACATGACACTCCCCAAGTCTCGTGTCACTTGGTGGTGTGTCGGGTGCGTGCGGACACGTGCACAGGCCAACCGAGCTCGTGCAGTCTCGTGTGCGCGTGTGTAATGGTCTGGACACTTGTGTCTAGTGTTTGTGGACACGAAACTGAGGGTATAACACGTGCACACATTTGATATTAATTACCAACCTTTTTCAAGGATTATTAAATGATATTTCATTGTCGAATGGGAATTCCCCATTTTTCTGATACTGTCAGTATTAGTGAATTGATTCACTATTTTTCTCCCTGATTCGATTTGCATTAATAATTTAATATCATGTATATTGTGATGATTTTAATTACTACACATTTAATGTCAAGTTTAGGACATAGGGGATTCATTTTGTGATTGAATTGTTGATTAGAAGTTCGAATTCAGAGGAGAGAAAACTGTATAATCAATGATATTCCTTTAAATTAACTGTCCTCAGTTTTAATTCGTATCCTTACTGTTTTGATGATGTTATATCATGATTAATTGAGTAGGCTCCTTTCTAGATCCATATATATGTTTTAGTTAATATGTTTTATGTGTGGACATATGAGATTCACATTGAAATTCGAAAATTTGGGAGAACAGGAACCTGAGATTATTCTGAATTCTGAAAACTCAATTACCTGTCAAACTCTTCACTGTTGTTTCTAGAGAACATAGTTCACGGTCGTAATTTTTCTTGTCACATATACAGCTTACCATATCCTGAGAATATATATTTTTGTCATGCATTTCCTACACCATTGTAATATCAATCACATAACTTCCTGTTTTCTGCACACAATTCATCCAATCACACAGGTTCACAACCATAAAAATCTGAGACAGTGTAGGATTAATATGATATGAATTCCCTTCCTTTTAACTGGGTTTTGTTTTGATATAAAACCTAAGATTAATTGGGGGTTCAATAAATTGATTTCCCTTTTTCTTTTTTAACTGAGTTGTTAAAAATCTGAACTGAGATTTCTGAGTTTGAATGGACTGATTTTCAGTGTTTTAATCTGGGATTTAGTTAGGACTGCCCTGTGGTTTATGCATTGGTTTTCATTGTGGTTGTTCACTGTTTTTCCTACATAACACTGTCACCAGTGATCACAAGCACACACAAACCAGAACTCATGACCCACACACACTGTTATACACACACATATTTCATAAAAATATACACACACCCTTCACTGATTTTTCTCACTCACATCCTTGACACACACACACACAGTTTCACTCACTCACTCTCTATTTTCTATCACTCTTTATGTATCCTATTCCTATGTAATATATGTATATATGTAATATAGGTATATATGTAATGTATGCTTAATATATGTATATATATATATATATATATGATATAAGTTGTGTATTAGATATAGGTAATGTCAGGTTGTCATGAATTATGATTGGCTAATAGGCATGATATAGCCTATAGCCTATGGTGTGTCAGTTAGACTAGTTAAGCCTAGTTAGACTTGCTAGACCTAGGTTTGACTTCTTGGTTGACCAGGGTTGACCAAGAGTTGACTTTGACCTAGTTTGACCTAGACTCATGTAGAATGCATAGTAGAGCTTCATTTTATCATTTTAGACTTGTTGTGACTTGTGCTATTCTGATTAGGAGCCAGACACCACTCCTCGGACAGTATATTCACCTTGGACATTCAGATAGCAGGCGAGTACATTCTCTGACCATTTCATACTTGCTAGAACTTATATTCCTGCTCTAGATTTACTTTACTTGCATGCTGACACGTTGGTAACACGGATTGGTACTATATGGATCCCTTCATGAGATGTTATCCCCCTCAGGAGCATCAGGTACTTCATGTCTGTGCGTTTCACTTACATCATGTATCATCATGCTTCACTATTCATGCTCGCTCTGTATTCATGTACTCTCATGTTCGCAGAGTCCTCCATGAATCAATTTCACGTGTGCTCTCATCACGGAGGCAGTGAAATCTTGAACCTTAACGTAACTTGTCTGGATCCTTGTGTATTGGTTGGGGCTGGGGGAGTAGAAATAGCATGTGAATAATTCCAAATAATATAATCTTGAACCACCTCTCTTGAATTACCTCTACCTGTTCACATGTCTAGCTTGTACTCTGATTCACTAGTCACTGATAGTTCTCTACCTATAGTAGATATTTCCATTACAGTTATCTCTTTTACTTCATGTACTTTCCTTCAGTTATTCACATATCGTACTCAATTGTATGTTTACTATCTTCTGACATGATATGAACTGCGTGAGATGTATTGTGCTCGCTCCTGTCCTGACTGGACCTGTTGATATATTACAGAGGATGAGGATGAGGCTTACTGTACTACCTATTATGGAGCAGCCCTAGACGACACTTACGAGTTAGACTCTCAGGAGGACCCATCTCTAGCTGATGTTATCACCCCTACTGCCTAGACTAGTTTAGTTAGGCTTTATCTTACTTATGTTGTCATTTGGGATTGAGTTGTATTATGTCTGTTATTGTGTCGTTTAGACACTTAGACTTATTTCCATTTCTGTTTGTACTTCCTTTGAGACTTTCATGTTTATGATATCGTTCTATCTTCTGCCTTAGATGTGATTGAGACTGTATTCTGTATTTTCACCTCCACTCGGAGTGTATATACTGTACAGGTACCTTATATTGTTAGATGTTGTGACCTAGGACAGCGTTCTACCGCCGACACTGTAATGTAGGCTGGACGTACCCACTTCTCATGCCTTTACTCTAGAGTGCAGGTCGTGATACTTTTGAACGGCAAAAACCAAGGCCAGACATTCTTTCTCCACAGGAGTATAGCTGTGTTCAGCTCTAACCATCATTCGGCTAAGATAATAAATTGCCTGTTCATGACCCTTATCACTTTTCTGTGCAAGAAGAGCACCAAGCGAATGATCTAAGGCTCGAACATAGAGCAAAAATGGTCTTCCCACCACTGGAGGTACCAGGACAGGTGGATTTGTAAGGTATTGCTTGATGTCATTGAAGGCTTTTTGACATGTTTCATCCTAAACAAATGATACACCTTTCTTTAATAGACGAGAGAAAGGTTGACATCTCCCAGAAAGATTAGATATAAATCTCCTGATATAAGCAATGCGACCTTGGAAACCACGGAGTTCTTTTAGATTGCGTGGAGGACGCATTTCAAGAATTGCTTTGATTTTATCAGGATCAACGTGGATACCTTGAGAAGTAATGACAAATCCCAAAAACTTGCCACTGGAAACCCCTAAGAAATACTTAGTAGGGTTCATCTTTAATTGATGTTGATGTATCAACTCAAATACTATCTTCAAGTCTTGAATATGATCATCTTTTGATCGACTTTTGACAGCAATATCATCTACATAACATTCAACTGTTTTTCGTAGATGTTCTTGAAATATGTTACTCATGGCCCGTTGATACGTAGCACCGGCATTTTTTAGACTAAACGGTATAACCGTATTACAGCAAACTTCAAGGGGTGTACGGAAAGCGGTATGCTTTTCATCTCCTGGATGCATCTTAATCTGGTTGTATCCTGAAAATTCGTCCATGAAAGACATGCGTTCAAAACCACATGTATTGTCTATCATGACATCAGTAATCGGAAGTGAAAATTCATCTTTTGGACAAGATGCATTAAGATCTCAAAAATCTATACAAACTCAAACTTTTCCATTCTTCTTCATAATAGGAACAATGTTGGCAACCCAGTCTGGGTGTTGTTCTTCACGAACAAAGCCACATGTGATCAGCTTTTTGACTTCTGCTTCAATTGCATCCATCATATCTGGTCAAAAATGCCGTTGCTGTTGTTTTACAGGCTTGGCATTAGAAAGAATATTGAGTTTATGAGTAGCTACTTTAGAATCTAAACCTGGCATATCCTTATAACTCTATACAAAGATATCAATATATTCTTTAATCAGCTTTATCAACTCTTCCTTTTCATCTTCAGAAAGATTTTTACTAATGAATATCGGCTTGGACGTAGTTTCGTCTCCAACGTCTATCTGGACAATTTCATCTTCTGTAGGTGGCTGTCGCTGTTCAAAATGAAGCTCCCATTGAGTGTCCATTTGTTGTGCCCAAGGGTCATTTTCAAATGGCTCATATTCACCATTGGTTTGAACCATGTTGACTGAGAATACGCACTCAGATTCATCATAATGGTTTCCTCCAGAATATGAGGATTGTAAAAAACTGGAAGAAAATTATTCTTCCATATCTTCTTTGTATATGTGAGATGTATCAGATTCGATGAACTGGATTTCTTTAGAATCTGAGGATTGTGAAGAACTGGAAAAAAATTATTCTTGTATATCTTCATTAAACATGTGGGATGGATCGTATCCCAACCCATGACGAGTTTTCTGGTAAAACGGATCACCACATAATGGTAACCGTCTACCTTTGCCATGATTGAGACCTTGCATAGTCTTCAAATCATATCCCATATTTTGGATAATCTTAAGAGATTGTTGACTATATTTATGAATTCGAATTCTTTCTTTATCTTTCTCTCTGAGATCATCTGTCTAAGTAACAGTGATATTTCTAGCCAGACCAAACACAATTTGGCGCTTGTTTTTCTTATTAGACGGAATCACAAAATAAAATTCTTCGTGACGTCTATAAGTTACACAAGCTTGTGATGATGAGGCTACAGGAAGAAGATATGGAGAAGATGTTAAGAACCTTTGAGCATAAGGTCCAGCATCGATATGAGGAGGAAAAGAATTTTTTTATGATTAATATATAAGGTTTCCTCTGTATTTATGTCATTTTTATGTTGATGACTTTGATTATCAGCAGATAAAGTCATTCTTTCAATAAATTTGACAGCCATGTACTCCAAAAGGAAATCTTCATTAATATGAGATAGTACAGAATGATCAATATTTACATCATTAACAAACTGACTACTATGCTTTGGATTGATCATTAATGGACCGTCATCCGTCTTCTGTGTAGACTTGCCAAGATTGATAATCAATGGTTCTGGATCATTTGTATAAGAAGTACGTCCCTTGACCTTGATCATAAGAGGTTGAACCTGGCTCTTGACTGGAACTCTCACGGATTCCTCAGACAAAGCTCGAGTTCTTCCTTTAACCTTAATTACCAAAGGTTCGTCATTGACAGGTTGAGGTTGGATTCGACCTTTGACTTTAATCTTCAAAGGTTGATCTTCCGGGGGATCTTCTAAGACAGATTGATCTTCTGCAGGCGACCGATCTTCAGCCATATCTTATATCTCCTTCACATGTTCCTGTTTGTAGAGTATTGAATCAGAGAAATAGGCTTCAACACCCTCAAAAGGATTGATATCTGCAAATTCAGTCTTCACAATCCCTTGAGAATCCACGTACTTGAAGCATTGGTAGAGAGTTGAAGGCACAATATTATGCTCATGTATCCATGATCTTCCAACAAGGATGTTGTAAGATACATCTGAGTTGATGACATAAAAGGTCGCCATAGTTCGAAGATCATCTATTTGAATCTTCAGACGAATCTTCCCCAATGGTTTACTTTTTTCAGAGTTGAAACCAACTATCGTTGTACTAGTGTAAGTCAAATCACTAGTAGGAATCTTCAAGGGTCGTAGCTGTTAGGGTTATATACTAAAAGCATCACTTTTGTAGTAACCTTATTTCTTTAAATTTTGAATGAGAATCATATGGGCAAATGTTTGCATATTGTATTTGTTGCAAGTGTTAATGCAAATGTCTGATATTCTATATTGTAGATAATATGGTGTGTGGTGTCACACAGAAGATCATATTATCAGTTTCCTATGGAGTATATAAATAGTTCACAACCTAGATGGACTTGGACAATCTATTGGAAAGGTTGTAGTGTAATCTGGTATTAGTCTATCTTGACTATAGGTTTATACTAGTACACTTTGTGTGTATTGAACAGGACCACTTGAGGTTGTTCTCTTTGTATTGACTACATAAGAGAACAAACACCTCTGTTATTATGGATGCTTGTACTCTTAATCCGGATATAATAACGGACATGTATATGCAATGTGCATTACTTTGACTCATAAAAGAGTGAGATTCATTATGGATCAACAACCTCTATGAATTGGGTAATAACATTGTATGTATGATGGGCTGTTGATTATAAATGGAATTCATGTCCCGATACATCGGGTTGATGATGTCCTCTTAAGGAGCTCATAAGGATTGTCATGTAAACCCTGCAGGTGGATTATATCCGACATGACAAATAAAGTTGAGCGGTACTACTTAAGGATAAAAGATGTCGAATCAATATAGTTGTCAGTAACTTAATTGATCGACGGACATACGATATCTTAACATGGGGAGCCAAACGAGCATATAATAAAAGGAGCCCACAAACATAATTTGGGATTAGGGAGGTAGTGCAACAATAGCTCATTAGTGGACCGAGATATTGTTAATGGGCCTGGATTGTGTGATCGGGCTGAACACGGGATTTCCATATCCGTTAGGAGGCCTAACCCTAATTTCTCCTCATGGTCCCTGACGTAGCCTATATATATCCTCTATTCTCTGGCCGCCAGATTACTGATCAGAAATCTGAAATTTTCTCTAAATTCGTGATTAACGTAAGGAGAGAAAGAGAGTGCTGCCAAGGAGAAGAAAAGGTTGGGAGATCGTCGCCCACACGACGTCCAACTCGAGGAAGGAATACGTGCAGAAGATCTTGGGGTCGTCCATTCGAGATTGCCAAGAATTACTTGTCTCCTTTTCGGTGCAGGTATAATTCGTGAACCCTAGTTTCTGCCTATGAAGGGTTAGAACACGTATTCGATCTGTTTAACTTTCTATCGATCAATACGTACACCAAAGAAAGGGTCCTGGGAATCCCCAGTTCCATCAATTGGTATCAGAGCCACTTTGGATCTACGTATTGATTGATACGTCCATGTTGTCCAATAAAATTTGTGCTTTATAATAGTCGGTAGATGTAGATCTGTTCTAACTCGGTTTTGAAGGCATCTTAGATCCAACTATTATGGTCCAATGCATGTTTTTTATTGTATTGTTTAAACCACGGACATGTCGTGGATGTTGTTGTTGCTGTGGATGTAATTAAAATCACGAGGGTTGATCGTGCTTATTAATTTAATTTTTCAATCTAGATTATGTGTGAACTCCTTCGGGAGGCATAGGATTGATGTAATTTTAATTATTTTTGATCAATCGTGATGGCGGTGGTGGCTGTTTCTGACCCCGTATAGATCTGTGCAGCGCCAGATTTTGGATTCGGATAGTTGAGGACGGAGCAGCAAAAATGACCATAATAGTTGAATATTTTCTCTTATTTTTGTCATTTTTCTTTTTCTGATTATGCATGTTTATTATTGTGTGGTTGTTTTTTTGAAAAACCAAGCCTACATTAATAATGGACAACATGGACATAATATCAACTGGTAGAAAAACCCTCACTGTTAAATAACTAAGTGGGAGAGGATTTTTATTTAGTATAAATCCTATGGTCTCCATTACTGCTTTGTAGGTGATGTAATTATACTTGCGTGTTGGCTTTAGTACTTTCCTCCATATCGGATGAGTATAATTATGGATCACCAGTACAAACTTTCTTAGGGATAATTGTAGAAAGTTACCTAGTATGTGTTCACTTCTCCATCTGAAGGAACTCATTACAAGGTAATGGACTTAGTATTAAGTAATGGTATACACTTAGATACAAATAATGGTATCCTCCCCATCGGAGTCACTGCTATTATTTGTATGACCAGAGCAAGACCAGCATATTAATTTTATTTGTCATAAAGTTATATTGACATGATAGTAAAATTAATAAGAAAAATCTACTTGAACAAAGTTGAATTTGTATACGTCCACACTATCGTGGCATGCTAAATTCATGGTGTTCAAGTTGTTGGTGAATTTCTTATTATTGTTTTGAGGGAATCAATATTTAGTTAATTCAAAAGTTTTTTTTGCCCTACATAATTTTATTTATGTGATTCTCAGGATTTCAAAAATGGGTTCTTTCAGTCCACTTATGGTGATTCTTAAAGAAAACAAACTTACTGGACCTAATTATATTGACTGGAAACATAATTTGGATATTGTTCTGACTGCTGAGGGAGTACAAATATGTACTTGTTGAGGAATGCCCACCTAAGCCTGATGCTAACTCTGATGAAGAGGCTTATAAGAAGTGGAAAAAGGCAGATGAGATGGCGCGGTGTTACATTCTGGCATCTATGTCAAATATACTGCAACATCAGCATCAGGCCATGGCCACAGCTTATGACATGATGTATAACCTCAAGGAACTCTTCGGACATCAGAGTAGAGCAGCTAGGCAGTTTGCTATGAAATGTTTGATGAGTATAAAAATGGCTGAGGGCACACAAGTAAGGGATCATGTTCTCAAGATGATGGGTCATCTGAATGAGATGGAGATCCTTGGAGCTGAAATCGATAGGAAAACCCAGGTCGATATCATTCTCGGGACTCTGCCTAAAAGTTTTGACAATTTCTGCCTTAATTACAACATGAACAAAAGGTTGTATAGTTTGGCAGAACTTGCAAAAGAGCTACAGGATGCTGAATCTCTCTTTAGGCAGAGTGGTCATGTTTTTGTTTCTGAAAAGGCTTCTACTTCTAAGCCAAAAGGCGGTAAGAAGAAGAATAACATTCAGAAACAGGCAAACTCAGCAAAGAAGGCATGGGACCTCAAGGCGTGGTGAAAAAGCCGAAAGGCAAATATTTCAAGTGCAAAGGGTCAGGACATTGGAAGACTGATTGTCCACTTCTCAAACAAGGGAACAAAGAAGGTATATCTTATTTACTAGTAGTTGAAACATGTTTAGCGGTGTTATCTACCGGCACCTGGTGTGTAGATACATGAGCCACTGATCATGTCTGCAATACATTGCAGGGGTTCCAGGAAACCAGACGGCTCAGTGATGGAGAGATATGCTTGTTCATGGGTGATGCTACAAAAGTATCGGTCGTTACATTAGGAGATGTCACTTTATCTTTTGGTAGAAATAAGTCTTTGACATTGAGAGATTGTCTTTATGCACCTTCACTTAGAAGGAATTTAGTTTCTGTTTCTATGTTAGTTAAGGATGGATATTCAGTTTATTTTAATGACAATATTGTTATTAGAAAGAATAAACATTTTATCTGTTCTGGTGGATTGGTTGATAATTTGTATGTCATTAATCCTATTTCACACACAATGCAACTTATGGAAATGAATAATATGTCATCTAACTTAAATAAGAGAAAAGAACCTTCTTGTATGAACCAAACATATCTTTGGCACTAACGATTGGGGCATATTAACCTAAGAAGGATTCAAAGACTGGTTAAAGATGGACCTTTGAGTTCATTGGAAGTGGAGGCACTACCAGTCTGTAAATCCTGCTTGGAAGGTAAAATGACCAAAAGGCCTTTTACGGCAAAAGGGTATAGGGCCAAAGATGTGTTGGAATTGGTTCATTCTGATTTGTGCGGACCCATAACTATCCAAGCTAGAGGTGGCTTTGAATATTTTGTCACATTTATTGACGATTATTCAAGATATGGATACATTTATTTGATGCGCCGTAAGTCTGAGTGCTTTGAGAAATTCAAAGAGTACAAGGCTGAAACGGAGAAACGTCATGGAAAATGTATCAAGTCATTACGATCAGATCGTGGTGGCGAGTACCTCTTTGGAGAGTTTAGGGATTATTTATCAGAGGCTGGGATTGTATCCCAATTGACTGCACCCTGGAACGCCCCCAACAGAATGGTGTAGCCGAAAGAAGGAATAGAACTCTTATGGAGATGGTTAGATCAATGATGAGTTATTCGGATTTGCCAGATTCGTTTTGGAGATATGCCTTAGAGACTGCAGCTTATATTTTGAACTTGGTTCCTTCTAAGTCAGTACCTCTTACTCCCACAGAGCTGTGGATTGGGCGTAAGCCTAGTCTGAAACATGTTCGCATTTGGGGTAGTCCAGCACATGTGCTGAATGGAAAAGCAGATAAGTTGAAATCTCGTACAGAAGTACGCTTGTTTGTAGACTATCCAAGAGGAACGAAAGGAGGTTTATTTTATAGTCCTAAGGATCAGAAGGTCATTGTTAGCACCAATGCCCGATTCTTAGAGAAAGACTATGTGATGAACCATAAACCCACAAGTAGAGTTGTTCTAGAAGAACTGAGATGTGAGACACCAAGTACTTCAGTACCAATAGTACAAGAGGATGAACCACAATAACTGCACAACGTGTCACAAATGTTACACCACAACCGATAGTGCCTCGTCGTAGTGGGAGGGTTGTGATACAACCTGATAGATATATGTTCTTGGGAGAGTCGTCAGACTTCGTCCCTGAGGAACAAGATTATGATCCCTGTACCTACAATGAATCACTCCAAGATAAAGATGCAGAGTCGTGGCAAAAAGCAATGATATCTGAAATAGAATCTATAGATTCTAATCAGGTCTGGGAGCTTGTAGAACCACCCGTTGGTGTAAAAGCCATTGGAAGCAAGTGGGTCTATAAGAGAAAAAGAGGATCAGACGGTAAGGTTGAAACCTTTAAAGCTCGGCTTGTAGCAAAAGGTTTTACTCAAAGAGAGGGTATCGATTATGAGAAAACCCTTTCTCCTGTAGCCATGCTTAAGTCTATTCGGATTCTTTTCTATTGCAGCTCATCTCGATTATGAGATTTGGCAAATGGATGTCAAGACAGCTTTCCTTAATGGAAGTCTTGAGGAAGACATCTATATGAAGCAACCAGACGGGTTCATTGAAAAGGGCCAGGAGCATCTTGTTTGTAAGCTCAAAAAGTCCATTTATGGACTTAAGCAAGCTTCCAGATCTTGGAACATCTGTTTTGATCAGGTGATAAAATTTTATGGATTTGATCAATGTCAGGATGAATCATGTGTATACAGAAAGTGTGACGAAAACGTGGTGGTGTTCCTAGTACTTTATGTGGATGACATCTTGCTCATTGGAAACAATGTGAAGGTATTATCTGATGTAAGGGTATGGTTATCCAAACAGTTTGATATGAAAGACTTGGGAGAAGTAGGCCACATCCTTGGGATCAAAGTTCTACGAGATCGCAAGAAAAGGATGTTGGGCTTATCCCAAGCTTCCTATATCGATACTGTACTAACTCGTTTTAGTATGCAAAATTCTAAGAAAGATTTCTTACCTTTTAGACATGGAATTGCTCTATCAAAGGAGCAATATCCAAGGACACCTAAAGAGATAGAGAATATGAAGGCAGTTCCTTATGCTTCAGCAGTAGGAAGCTTAATGTATGTAATGCTATGTACAAGACCAGACATCTGCTTTACCGTAGGCATGGTCAGCAGATATCAGTCTAACCCAGGACAAGAGCACTGGACTGCCGTAAAGCATATTTTGAAGTACCTGAAAAGGACTAAAGAGTCTATGCTAGTTTACCTGGCAGATAGTTTAGTTCCCTTGGGTATACAGACTCAGATTTTTCAGTCAGATAGGGATTCCAGGAAATCTACCTCAGGTTATGTGTTTACTTTAGGAGGTGGAGCCATTGTGTGGAGGAGTATCAAGAAAAATGTATTGCTGATTCTACCATGGAAGCCGAGTAGGTGACAGCCTCTGAGGCAGCCAAAGAAGCGGTTTGGCTCAGAAACTTTCTGTTGGACTTGGATATGGTACCTAGTTTGCCTAAGTCTATTACACTTTATTGTGATAATAGTGGTGCAGTTGCAAACTCGAAGGAACCACGAGCCCATAAGACAGGCAAACACATTGAGCACAAGTACCACCTGATACGAGATTTCGTAAAGAAAGGAAAAGTTGCTGTGATCAAGATAGCATCAGCCGACAACCTAGCTGATCCCTTTACAAAGAGCTTACCAGCTAAGACTTTTGACAGTCATGTTGAGGGAATGGGAGTCAGATGTATAGCAGCATGGCTTTAAGTATAAGTGGGAGATTTGTAACAGTATACTGAAAAGCAATGCTTTGAGTATAAGTGGGAGATTGTTAGGGTTATATACTAAAAGCATCACTTTTATAGTAACCTTATTTCTTTAAATTTTGAATGAGAATCATATGGTCAAATGTTTGCATATTGTATTTGTTGCAAGTGGTAATGCAAATGTCTGATATTCTATATTGTAGATAATATGTGTGGTGTCACACAGAAGATCATATTATCCGTTTCCTATGGAGTATATAAATAGTTCACAACCTAGATGGACTTGGACAATCTATTGGAAAGGTTGTAGTGTATCTGGTATTAGTCTATCTTACTATAGGTTTATACTAGTACACTTTGTGTGTATTGAACAGGACCACTTGAGGTTGTTCTCTTTGTATTGACTACATAAGAGAACAAACACCTCTGTTATTATGGATGCTTGTACTCTTAATCCGGATATAATAACGGACATGTATATGCAATGTGCATTACTTTGACTCATAAAAGAGTGAGATTCATTATGGATCAACTGTACGCTCCAGAACCAGAATACTGGAGAGCGGGGGCATACATAGCCAGCTACGTATAATGAAAATAAATTCATTCCACTATACGGTCACGGCTGTCTAGATACATGAGGGTTTAACTACAATCCATCGTCTCCTATGGTCGATAACAAGCCTAATTGCTCAATCCCAAGCAATCAAGTAAAGTTACAAGATGTAAGATCACCAATATACAACAATAAGGCGTCCCAACATTACATATCCAGCTGATCATGAAGCTAGTTGTTACAAAATATGAGGACTAGCAAGTTTAGTCATACATGATCAACCCTAGGATCTGTCAATCATGTACAGCCCGTAGGCAGACAATAATAAGGCATACAATACGAGCTAACAGGTGCTCGCCGGCTAAACGCCTCAAAATTAATTTTTACAATAGAGTGGGGAGAGCAAAATAAACCCACTCGTTGCCTGGGTCACGACTGATGGTCACCATCAGGCAGGAAGGTCGGTGGATCCTCTGAGATAGCTCCAAAATCTGGCCACACAAAACCAGCTGGGTCAGATCCCAGAAAGAGCAAGTGCCCCAAAGGAGGCTTCACTTAAGAACTAAAACCAGCATATCAGAAAATGTATTTAAAGCAGTTAAAAGAACTGAAAGTAAAGAGATAACAACAGTCATAATGGGGTACGAGGGAACCATTAAAGTAGCCAGGTCACAACCCTTAAACCAAACAAGGACCGGGGTTGTAACCTTTTACTTGAATAGAACTCCGTCTCCAATCTTGTTGTAAGGTAAATCACAAGCATGTCGTGGGGTGCAATAATACAATAAACGAGAGAGACTTAGAACTGTTCCGAAGCCAGGTTACAACCCTTAAACCAAACAAGGACCGGGGTTGTAACCCTTCGCCTGAACCGACTTAGCCTCTGATCTTTATTGCTAAGTGACAATCATGCGATCAAGCTTGCAACAATCGAGCACTGAAATCACACCAACAATCGATCCCGGCCAATCAGTGCCTACGGCTTTCTACATTAGCTAACTAACTTGCTGTTTGCCATTGATTGTAAAAGTACAGAACAATTATCGGAGGACTGAACTTAGACTCACAATACAAACTCGCTCGTACAAAGAAAGCCTAGGGATGAAAACCTAGGTACAGCAGTCTAAGTACATTGTTTTTTTAGATTCTGGGGGGTGACGATAGAGGCTCGGGAAAGCGACGGCCGCTCTGCCTTACTCCTTGGACGATCGGTATGCAGCCTTGACTCAGGAAGATCTGCTTGCGTTGACGAAGAAATGCCTTCTTGCTCTCTCTCTGATTGCTCTCCTGGCTTCTCTCTCTCTGTGTATATTCTCTCTCTGACTATGGGGGAAGTCTCTCTGTGTATACGTATTCTTCTCTGGTTTCTTTTTTTTGTATCTCTCCCTATATCTCACAAGGGAATGGCACCTTGCTATTTATAATAGTGGGATGCGATCACTAGGGTTGCCATTGATTAGCTCTTGGAGATGGCGGCGGCCTGGGGATTGATCAATCCAGGCCGTTCGTTTCTGATTGTGATGAATCAGAACCATTAAGGGTATATTACACCAAATCCCCATTAGCAATTAATACTGATTGGCATAAATCTTCCTTATAATGATTCTAATATCTGTGAATAAATCAAATTTATTCTCCTGCCACGTGCCCCAGATCATTGGGATTCGACCCGATCTTGGATTGCCATAAATCTGGAAGATGATCGGCTGAGGACACGTGTCCTGAGAGCCAATAGTGAGACTGAAATCGCATGCAGATTGGGCCGCATGAGATTTGGGCCGTTGAATTTTAGGCCGTATAAGACTTGGGACACGTGTCAGGGCGGTCTGGGCAGTGGCCCCCTCCTTCAGACTTCTGAACCATATGATGAGCCGCATGAACCGCATAATGGTGTGTCTACTTGAGCCGCATGGTCATGATCTTCTTGAGCCGCATAGGGATGATTCCACTCGAGCCGCATGGGACAGCTTCACTCTGAACCGCATGGGAAGTCTTCACTTCGAGCCGCATAAGCACACCCACGTGGCATGGCCCGTGGCATTTTGTTGCTCTCGGGGGATCATGTCAGAGATTTCTTTCCTTCCCTAGATTCATCATCATGACAGAGTCATAATTACCTGCTTTGGTGTCAGGTCTGTCAACTTTTCAGAGGGGTCAGCCGTCAAAGCAATTAATGCAGCATGGATCGGAGGGGAGCACTGTCACGCCACGTGTCTTCTGAGCCGCATGGAATGCCTCCGGCCGCATAGCTCCTTATGCCGCATGACTCCCTGAGCCGCATGCGTTTTCTGAGCCGCATGGGTCTTTCTTGGCCGCATGAGTCAATTTCTTTAGTATTTTCCATGCTTCTACAGGACCCCCTTTAAAGTTTTCAATTTGTAAAATTAAAATACTTTGAATAAGAAGCATGGCCGTGCTCTTCTAACCGCATATGAAACCCTGATTGCATAGAGATCTTGGCCGCATAGATTGTTCAGCCGTCTAGCTTCTCGCCACGCCATCATGTCATGCATGCAAACCTTTTTGGGGCAGGATCCTAGGAGTTTCTGACCTCTAATTAACTAGTCAGTATCGATAGCCGAAGAGTCGACTACTTTGTACGAAGCGTCGGTCTTAGTCCTCCTTTCTCTATAAATGGAAGGGTATTAGAAGGATTTCTCTCTTAGACTCTTTCTGATTAAGATTTCTGTCTTGCTTTCTTCTTCCAACTGACAAACCACGTGGCACCTAGGGCTTCCAAGGCAGTGAAGAAGGTTGTGG
Source organism: Iris pallida (assembly GCA_029216955.1). NCBI lineage: Eukaryota > Viridiplantae > Streptophyta > Magnoliopsida > Asparagales > Iridaceae > Iris > Iris pallida. The sequence goes on from JANAVB010043665.1 coordinate 17,000, forward strand.
CTAGGAGCAGGAAGTCGGCTTTGTCTTCAATTGCCGCACCCCCCGTTCGTCTTGATGTTCATGTTGTCGTCGACGGTAAGGACTGTACGAAGATTGGGTGCTCTGAAACCCTAAAAGATGCTGCTCTGCTGCATTGCTTCGTGCATAATCATTTTGATGCGAGCATTTTAGATTACGTGGTCCGCATACACATCCTATGAGCCGCATAGAATATATTCCATGCCCAAGCCGCATAAGAGTTGTCTTTAAACGAGCCGCATGACACTTCTGAATATCTTCTGACTGTTTTCATCATTTCTCATCACTTTTTTTCGTCTTTTGGTTCTTATAGTGTCTCCACCGAGTGCCGATATTACAGTGGTAGAGGATCCGTCGCTCCCTGGCGTCAATCAGGGGCCTTCCTCTGTTAAGAAGGAGACAATGAAAGAAGAATCGGAGCCTGAGAGGGACGACGTCCTCCCCACTGTCGAGACTGCTGAGGGTGACACCACTGGGAATCCTGATTCTCCCATTCTGGACGAGGATCTTCCTCAGTTGCACCCTTCATACGTAATGTGGTTGAAGGAGTTGTATACGTATTTTTAACTAGGGGTTTGAGGTGTCTTGTCTGTAATGAAGAACTTTCCTGTAACCGTGTGGATGTAACCGATTTCTGACTGAATGGAATATATTTGCTTCACTCTTTTGCTTTGTAATAATCCTTTTATCGGGTCATTTTGCGTGGACCCATTGTCCCTAACATACCCTGGTTTTGGATACGGACAATAAGTTTAAAAGAAAGGAACCAATCATACTGACTCAGAGGTGCTGAGGACATGGTGAGCATGAGGGTCTCTTTGACAGGGGGGTACATAGAACAACTCAGAGGTAATAAGGATATGGAAGTTCTATGTAGGGGTGATTTATTTTTGGCGGAAGTGGAACGACTCAGAGGTAATGAGGACATGGCCGTTTTGGAAATTTGTGGATCGATTACCCTTTTTGTGCACTGGGAGTGTAGGTATTAGATCATGAGGGGGGATCTCCTTCGAAAAGGAAGTTCAGAGGTATGATCATACATAACTTCCTACCTGAAAGAGTGACCGGGATGTGAGTTCAGAGGCACCATCGGGTACATGACTCGAGAATCTGGAGAATAGTGAGTGTGAGTTCAGCGGTACCAGCGGGTACATGACTCGAAAATCTGAAAACTATGAGGGTGAGTTCAGTGGTATCAGCGGATACATGACTCGAAAATCTGTGAATGTTGGAACCAAAGTGTAAGTTCAGAGGTACCAGCAGGTACATGACTTAGGAATTTGGGATATCTTTATGGAAGAAGGGCATGAGTTCAGCGGTACACGCGGGTACGTGACTCGAAATCTGTGAATGTTGGAATCAAAGTGTAAGTTCAGAGGTACCAGCAGGTACATGACTTAGAATTTGGGATATGAGTTCAGCGGTACAAGAGGGTACGTGACTCAATAAGTTGGAAAATTAGGGGGTTGAGTTCAGTGGTACCAGCGGGCACATAACTCGAAACTCTAGAAAATGTTGTTTAAACATAGTATTTCTTCAGGAACTTGCCGTTGACGGGCAACATGAGCAAGTCTCCGTTCTGCTTGGCGAGGCGGTAAGCACCATTGGAGAACACAGCCTCGATGATAAATGGGCCTTCCATTTTGGCTGGAACTTGCCGGTGGTCTTGTGAGTCATGACCATTGGCCACCTGACTGCCAAAATAAGATCGCCCACTTGGAATGTTCTGACTTTGACCTTCTTGTTGAAGGCTCCTGAGATGCGTGCTTGGTATAATTCGATCCTTTGCTGAGCTAGGAGGCGTTTTTCATCTAAGGCCTCTAACTCTTGTAGTCGACGTCGGTAGTTATCATCCGTTGTCAATTGATAAGTGAGGGCGCCTCGGAGTGAGGGAATCTGAGTCTCTAATGGGAGAACTGCCTCACTCCCGTACACCAGAGAGAATGGTGTATTCCCGGTGGCTGTTCGAACCGTGGTGCGATAAGCCCATAAGCACTCGCCGAGCTTCTCGTTCCAGTCGCGTTTGTTGGAGGAGACAAATTTCTTGAGGAGTTTGATGATTGTTTTGTTGAATGTCTCTGCTAACCCGTTTACTGCCGGGTTGTATGGTGTCGAAGCGACATTCTGAATGTGGTGTTTGTCGCAGAATCGGTAGAATGCGTGGCTTATAAACTGCGAACCATTATCATGGATGATCCTTCGGGGCAGTCCAAAGCGGTAGATGACATGGTGCTTCAGGAAGCTGATTACGTTCGAAGTCTTGACTTCGGCGAGTGGGACAGCTTCTGCCCACTTTGAGAAGTAATCAGTGATCGCCAGTATGAAGCGATGTCCTCGGGAGGAAGGTGGGGTGATTGGACCAATAATATCCATTCCCCAGCTTCGAATGGCCAGGACGCCACTGTCGGATGTAGGAATTCGGATGGTTGGTGAATGAAGTCTGCGTGGACTTGGCAGGCCTTGCATTTTCAGGCATAATCTATTGCATCAGCCACCATCGTGGGCCAGTAGTAGCCCATCCGGCGAAGGCGGTCTTGCAGCTTAGGGCCAGGCTGATGGGCCCCGCAGACACCGTCATGAGCCTCTCGTACGGCTTCTTTGGCTTCTGCGTTCGACAAGCACCGAAGTAGTAATCCGTCGTAGGAGCGGCGATACAGCATTTTCGTCTCTGTATCGTAGAAGAATCTGAGAGAACGCCGTCTGATAGAAGTAGCCTCCTTCGGGTTCTCGGGCAGGATGTCAGTAGACCAGAAGTCTATGAATGGTTGTCTCCAGTCTGGCGCTTCGTCGATCATCTGAGCAGAATAACTCGCCATGGCTTGAACGTTGTTCTTGGGGCAGACCAGCTCATGGCCGATTACATCGACCGAATGATGAGAGTGGTTTGGCACTGCTAGGGAAGCAGCCAGGCCTGCTAGGGCATCAGCTTCGATATTTTGGAGTCTGGAGACGTGTTCGATGAAGAATCCCTCGAATGATGAGATAATGTTGATCGCTATTTGGTGGTAGGGGATCATGTCTTCATGGCGGACTTCGTACATCCCCCGGAATCTGGTTGACGATTAATTGCGAATCGCCGTATGCTTCAAGGTATTCTACCCCCAGTTCTCTTGCGAGTTGGAGGCCAATGACCAAAGCGTTGTACTCGGCCACATTGTTAGAACAGGGTTCCGTGAGAGAGTAGGCGCGATTGATCACTAGCCCGGTAGGAGAGACCAATACTACTCCGACTCCGACGACGATGTTTCCTTGGGTCCGGTTCTTGAAGCGCCATCGAAGAACATCCGCCATATGTTATCGTGGGTGGTTGTATTTGAATCGGCGACCTCATCTGGGATTTCTTCGTATATTCTGGATGATTCCGATCCTGGATGGGCCGCCAAAAAGTCTGCCAGGGCTTGACCTTTGACAGCCTTCTGCGGGACGAAGATCATATGATAGGGGGACAGCAATATCGCCCATGTAGCGAGGCGGGAGCTGAGTGCCCCTGGTTTGGTCATGAGGACCCTGAGAGGGTTGATTCGTGAGATCACATGTATGGTTTGCCCCGTGACATAGTGCCGCGTCTTTGAATGGCGAATACCAGGGCGAGGCATTCTTTCTCCACAGCGGTGTATCGGTGTTCGGGCCCGACCATCATTCGGCTGAGATAGTAAATGGCCTGCTCGTGGCCTGCGTCGTTGTTTTGTGCCAGCAGGGCACCGAAGGAGTGTTCCATTGCTCGTACATAGAGCAGGAATGGTTTTCCAGGGACCGGGGCCACCAGGACTGGAGGATTTGATAAATATTCTTTGATGTCATCGAAAGCGCAGCTAGCATTCCTCGTCCCATACGAATGAGACTCCCTTCTTCATGAGGTGGGTGAACGGTCGGCATCGCCCGGAGAGGTTGGAAATGAACCTCCTGATATAAGCTAGCCTCCCTTGGAGGCCTCTAAGTTCACGGAGATTTCTCGGGGGACCCATCTCCATGATTGCCCTCGTTTTCTCGGGGTCTACATGGATACCCCGTGCAGTGATGATGAAGCCCAAGAACTTCCCGCTGGATACGCCCAAGAACGATTTTGTAGGGTTCATCTTCAGATTGTGGGCTCGTATTAAGTTGAACACCGTTCTCAGGTCTTGCAGATGATCTTCCTTACGGCGACTCTTGACGGCGATGTCGTCGACATAGCATTCCACTGTCTTGCGCAAAATGTTCTCTGAAAAATGATACTCATGGCTCGCTGATATGTAGCGCCAGCATTCTTTAGACCGAATGGCATGACTGTGTAGCAGTATGTGCCAATCGGGGTTCGGAATGAAGTGTGCTTTTCGTCGTCGGGAGACATCTTGATTTGATTGTACCCCGAGAATCCATCCATGAATGACATACGTTCAAAGCCGCATGTATTGTCGATCATGATGTCTGTGATAGGAAGGGGAAATTCATCTTTGGGGCATGCCTCGTTCAGGTTGCGGAAGTCGATGCAGATTCGAATCTTCCCATTCTTCTTGAGGACGGGTACTATATGGCGACCCAATCAGGATGTTGCTCTTCACGAATGAAGCCGCTGGCTATTAGCTTGTTGACTTCGGCTTCGATCGCGTCCATGACGCCTGGGCGAAGCGTCGTTGTTGCTGCTTGACTGGCTTTGCATCTGGCCGTATATTGAGTTTGTGGAGAGCGATGTCAGGATTTAACCCCGGCATGTCTTCATAGCTCCAGGCGAACACATCAATGTATTCTCTGACAAGTTCTAACAGCGACTCTCGTTCTTCGTCAGTTAGGCTTTTACTGATAAAGATCGGTTTTGGAGAAGATTTCGCTGCCGAGATCCACTTGTATGACCTCATCTTCAGTAGGAGGTTCTCTCAGTTCGAACCGCTTTTCCCATTGTGCGTCTAATTGCTGGGCCCATGGCTCTAGCTCAAGGATTTCGGGGATGTCTTCGTCTTCCTCGTAAGCGTCGGTGAATGCCATGTTGACTGACATGACTTGTCTGAACACATCTCCGATGCTGGTATCTGAGTCGGAAGTCGGTGATCGGTTGAATGTGACTGCCAGTCGCATTCTTCATCTGAGCTTTAGGGGTCGTAGTAGGCGTTACATACCCTAAACCGCATCGGGTTTTGTTATAGTAGTTCCGTGGTTTGCCCGCCGGGGCTGGCGTCTTCAAAGGTAATCGTCGTCCAGTACCGTAGTTCAGTCCTGGCGTTGTCTCTAGATCATACCCCTGTTTCTGCATGAGATATTTGGATTGAGGGCTATAGAGATACAGAGGCAGTCTTCCAGCATCTGACCCGAAGTCGACTTCTTCCATGGCGAGGGGATGCGGGTTGTTCGTGGCCGAAGATATTGGGTGGTCCCCTCCCTCGATTATTCGGTAAGCGTATTCTACTGGATAAGTTGGATAGCGGTGTACACATTTGTCACCGTGTATGTAGGTGAGTGCCTATACCGTGTTCCATAGCATACATTGTACATAGCTTATTGAGCTCGGTGTAGTTCAAAGATAACCCTTTATTGATGAAGTAAGGTATCTTTTCTAAGGGATTACATCATCTGCGGAGGGAGCGTCAGTGTGGGCAGCCAATACTTGGCTAGCTCTGGTTCCTCTTCGGTACCCCCAGTGTGAATGAAGATTGAGAGGGCGTCCTAGTCAGCTTGATCTTCAGAGGTTCAACTGACGGAGCGGAGCGTGGGGTTGTCGGTAGACTAGCAACCCCCAGTCTGGTACTTGATGTGGAGCGAGGGGTGGCTGGTTCGCTTGAAGTGTCAGACCTCGCATCGGGGTGACGACCTTTCTTAGGCAGGCGTATCGTCAAGGTCTATCGGAGGGATTGAGCTTCTCTGTTTGGGATTGACCGACTCTCGGCAATCTGATGGTAAGTGGCCCTGTCGTGGGTCTCGGTACCTGGCCGGACCTTGGCAGCCGGATTCTCAACTGCTCTTCCTGTGCCGAGAGGCTGATCGCGTCCTTACGCAGCGTGGCCGTAAGGGGTGCGGAATTGCCTGGTTTGCGAGCCTGGAGGTGGATTGTCAGAGGTTCTTCTGATCCCGTGGTTACTTCAACATCAGTTTGTTTATTTCCTCCTTCAAGGTGCCTCTTCGACTTTTGTATAGGCAGGAGTCCGAGTAATAAGATTGACCCCTTTGAAGGGATCGATGTCAGCAAATTCTGTCCTCACGAAGCCGTGTTGTCGACATATTTGAAGCATTGGTGTAGCGTGGAAGGCACGATCATGTAATCGTGTATCCAAGGGTGCCCCAAAAGGATGTTGTATGAAGTGTCGACATCTATGACGTAGCAAGTGACTTCTGATTGGCGATCGCCAATCTGACATTTCAGACGGATCTTCCCGATTGGGTAGCTCCTGCTCGAATTGAACCCGCTGATGGCGGTGTTTGTAGGGTCAGGTGATGCATCGGGATGCGAAGATGATGCAGTAGTCCTTTTGGAATGATGCTTATGGAAGACCCAGGGTCAATGTGCATCCGGTCCACCTTTATATCGCCGATGTAGCCTGTGTAGTATAATGGGCGATCGTGTAGATTAGTCTTGATGAGCATGTCTTGTAGAGTGAAGACGATTTGGGCATTGCTCCCGTACAGGCACTGTCTTGGAGGTCTGGGCTGATTTTCTCCCGTGAGGTTGACCTGAGCCAGGTACGTGTCGGCATTTTGAAGTGCATCGCTCAAGGCTGTGCGAACATCCTTCGAGAGCCTCAGGAGTTCATATAAGGACAATTTGGCCGGTGTATTGGCCAATTGCGCCAAGATGTCGAAGTTGTAGGGCCTCTCCAGCCCCTGAGATGTTTCCTTTCGGAGGGATTTGTCGAAGCGAGTCTCCTTCGGCCTAGGCTTGTCGGTCGTCGAAGGCTGAGCCGGTCCCGGAGCATCCGTGGTAATGGACGGATGATCATAAGTCGAGTTTTCAGCCACAGGTTGAGATTGTGCTCCGGATCGAGTAACAACGGCCGTGACTTCCTCTTCATCTGCTGAGGTGGTACGGCAGGATCTGACTTTTCCACTTTTCTTTTTAGAAGATGGAGTGGACTGAGTTACCTCGTGGACTAGGTCCGGATGGACCCACATGATTTCCCCTCGTGATGTGGTGAGGGGTACTAGACCAGCAGCTTGAGCAGGCGGGAGATTAGCAATCTCCATCGTTGCCAGAGGGATGGGTATAACCCCGTCCTGGGTCTCTGTTGGAGGAAGCTGCCGAATTGTATGGACACCATGTTGGCTGCCATGGTTACCTCCTCGAAATCGATGGCCAGAGCGTTCGAATCGATGAGGTTCTGGATATATCATTTCAGTTGGTAGCAGTCGTGCGTAGCATGGTGGACGTAGCGGTGGTAATGGCAGAACTTTGGGTTCTCCAGATCAGCCGGCCGAGGCTCCCGTCTTGGTGGAGGAAGCTGAATCCTATCTCCTTGTATGAGCATGTCCAAGATAGGCTTGACGTGACCGTCTTCAAAAGAGTAAGTGATTTGAGGCCATTGTTTGTCCGCAGGTTGCGACTCAGGCTTCTGGGCTGTATCGGCCACCATAGCCTGCTTGCCTCTGTTGTCCCGGTTGTTGGAGGGGCTACCCCCATTGTCGTTGGTGGTGCTGGGACGCTTGCTCTTGTTCTCTCCCTCTGAGATATGTAATCCCAGTTGGCGAGCCTTCTTTAATCGTTCTTCGGTACTTGTAGCACTAATGATAAAAGCCTTCCAGTCCTTGAATTGACTCGCCCATCCAGAGACTGATTGTTGGGAGTAGTCTCTTTTGGCAAATTTCGATCAAGGAGGAGTCCGGGTTGCCAGATGGTAACTTCATTACGGTTTGACGAAACCGCTCAATGTAATTCCTCGTCAGCTCTTTCTCTCCTTGAATGACGTCCATGAGGGTAGACATCGTGACGTCCTATCCTACCTCATAGAACCTCTCCAAGAACAGGCGTTTGAAGCCAGCGAAGGAATGAATGCAATTGTCCGGCAGGTTGCAGTACCAATCGAAGGCGACTCCTTCCAATGCCCCAATGAATAACCGTGTCAGGATAGCGTCATCATGGGGCAGATGGTCGGTAGTGACCTCGAAGTAAGTGATGTACGACTTGCTGAGGTCTTGCCATCATAGGGGTTGATATTGAACGGCTTATATCTTGGTGGGAATGGAACATCCCTCCATTCAGCAGGATATGGTTGCCGTATTCTAAGTCTTGAGAGTTTTCTCTGGCGTGGAACATGGCTCGGAGCTCTTGAACTTCTCTCCTTACTTCTCGGGTCTCATCTGTCGCAGTCGGAGCCGTTACTTCGGAAGGATTATTGCCCGGGTTCGGTGCCACCGAATTTGAATCTACGTTGATTGGGGGACCCGTGCTTGTCTGGCCAGGTGTCACCCCCTGCAGATTTGGAAGCGCCGCTTTGATCTCGTCTACAGACTTGACCAAGGCGTGCAATATGGCCTCCAAAGTGTTGATGTGCTGGCGATCACCGGAACCGCCTTGATTGCTGTCTGTCATGAACACCGTCTTCACATGAAGAGTGACGGAAGGAGTGGTGGAGGATGTACCCTCCGAGTCGTACCCGTGCATCGAGAAATCATCAGGATATGTGGGGATGTTCTCTTCAGGTTCAGACTCGGAAGGAACACTACCCCGGCTTCGGAGCTTGCTTCGTCTAGGATGTCCTTGGGGACGTCGGTATCTGTTGTATCCGTCGGAGGATTTGCTTCCTCCAGTCCGTATTCCTGGAATGTCGAATTGTCGTGGATGTTTGGAGGAGTGCTACCCCCAGTTCCGACGACCCCCAATGTTGCAGACGACGAACTTCCTACTACAGCAGTTTTTGTCTTCGAACGGGTGTGTTGAAATACTCCAGTGGAGGATAACCCTTTAGACGACGGTTTCTTAGCTGCAGTAGTTGACACCTTTGGGCTGGAGATGCTCGTTTTCTTCCCTCTTCCCTTGGCGAGAACTGCGCGGACTTGCAGGAGACAACAGGAGGTGCCTCGTCTTCTGAGCTCGGGTGATGTAGTCTTTGGAAGACGGATGGCCGGTCTTCCGTCACCGCCGCGTTGCTGCAACAGCAGTTGACGATGATCTGGGTGCATTGATGTCCGTGTGAGGGCTCTTTACACCCCGAAGCTCCTTCTCTTTCCTTGCGTTTGTGGAGAATAACCTCACGCAGGTCAGAGGAACCACTTTGTCTGTTTGCCGCCGGGGACTGGACTTGAGTGGTTTTATACAACTTCCCATCAGAGGCCCGTGATAATCAGCGGGACGCCCCGATAGTCAGAGGTTGGGGCAGTCGTCTGGACTTGATGAGCCCGTGCTGCCCTAGACTTCCTCCTTTTAGCACTTGTGGGAGCGTAATAGGAGGAGTCTCAGTCGAATACCACAGAGTCTGGATTATCATCCAGAGAATGATCAGAGTCAGGACCGCATGAGAGCCGGTCGAAGACTGATCGAGAGAAGCGTAGGACGGATGCTATGCGGCTAGCATTGGGTACCGTACAGGCTGTCTGCATGCGGCTTCTTTTGTTGTAGGATGAGTCTTTATGCGGTTAGGAGTCACGACCGTGCAGGCTGACCGCATGCAGTTGGCATCTGTGGCCGCATGGGTTTTCTGCAAGCGATTGACTTTAATAGCCGCATGAGTCTCATCCGTGCGGTTGGCAACTGTAGCCGCATAAGTTATGCGGCTGACAGATGTGGCCGCATGAGTTTTCTTTATGCGATCGGTGGTTGTAGCCGCATGGGTTTTCTCCCTGCGGATCGCGTAGAGTTCCTCTTTGCCCCTGCAAGTCCAGCATCATAGTTTTCTTCTGCCAGACTTGGGGACAGCAGAGTTGTCTACGGTCTGAAGTGGGGCCGCAGGGGAGTCTTTCTCGCCATCTTGAGCAATAGAGAGCACCCCATCAAGGGCTTGCGGAGGAGCAAATGATTTTGGCCTCCACTCTTTGCGAGCCTTTATGGTGCGGGTGCGCTTCTGGACCGGGCCAGTGCTACCTTCAGAGAGCATCTCTTCGAACGCCTGTTGGTCGAAGCGTACGACCATCTTCTGTTGTGTAGAGCCAAGTTTGGCTGCGTCCGATTGCGTCACCAACTCCTCAGCCGTGGAGAAGTTAGTCCCCAGCAGAGTCGCCATCGTGTTTGCCATTGATTATAAAAGTACAGAACAATTATCGGAGGACTGAACTTAGACTCACAATACAAACTCGCTCGTACAAAGAAAGCCTAGGGACGAAAACCTAGGTACAGCAGTCTAAGTACGATTGTTTATTTTAGATTCTGGGGGGTGACGATAGAGGCTCGGGAAAGCGACGGCCGCTCTGCCTTACTCCTTGGACGATCGGTACGCAGCCTTGACTCGGGGAAGATCTGCTTGGTCGTTGACGAAGAAATGCCTTCTTGCTCTCTCTCTGATTGCTCTCCTGGCTTCTCTCTCTCTGTGTATATTCTCTCTCTGACTATGGGGGAAGTCTCTCTGTGTATACGTATTCTTCTCTGGTTTCTTTTTTTTGTATCTCTCCCTATATCTCATAAGGGAATGGCACCTTGCTATTTATAATAGTGGGATGCGATCACTAGGGTTGCTAATGATTAGCTCTTGGAGATGGCGGCGGCCTGGGGATTGATCAATCCAGGCCGTTCGTTTCTGATTGTGATGAATCAGAACCATTAAGGGTAGATTACACCAAATCCCCATTAGCAATTAATGCTGATTGGCATAAATCTTCCTTATAATGATTCTCTAATATCTGCGAATAAATCAAATTTATTCTCCTGCCACGTGCCCCAGATCATTGGGATTCGACCCGATCTTGGATTGCCATAAATCTGGGAGATTGATCGGCTGAGGACACGTGTCCTGAGAGCCAATGGTGAGACTGGAACCGCATGCAGATTGGGCCGTATGAGATTTGGGCCGTATGAATTTTGGGCCGCATAAGACTTGGGACACGTGTCAGGGCGGTCTGGGCAGTGGCCCCCTCCTTCAGACTTCTGAACCATATGATGAGCCGCATGAACCGCATAATGGTGTGTCTACTTGAGCCGCATGGGCATAATCTTCTTGAGCCGCATAGGGATGATTCCACTCGAGCCGCATGGGACAGCTTCACTCTGAACCGCATGGGAAGTCTTCACTTCGAGCCACATAAGCACACCCACGTGGCAGGGCCACGTGGCATTTTGTTGCTCTCGGGGGATCGTGTCAGAGATTTCTTTCTCTTCCCTAGAGATTCATCATCATGACAGAGTCATAATTACCTGCTTTGGTGTCAGGTCTGTCAACTTTTCAGAGGGGTCAGCCGTCAAAGCAATTAATGCAGCATGGATCGGAGGGGAGTACTGTCATGCCACGTGTCTTCTGAGCCGCATGGAATGCCTCCGGCCGCATAGCTCCTTATGCCGCATGACTCCCTGAGCCGCATGCATTTTCTGAGCCGCATCGGTCTTTCTTGGCCGCATGAGTCAATTTCTTTAGTATTTTCTATGCTTCTACACTTGCCACAGCATGCAGTGAGATATCCCTCCAGCCACAAGCCCTGCAGCTAATCCAGGTTATCCAGGCGACTTGGGTTTATTAAGCAGTACATTGTTCTTTCCATATATCAATGAGTTTGGACTTGTGCCCTACTCGTCGGCAGGCTGCAAGTCCCACAATGGTGGCCGGGATAACGGGATCGCCTGTAGCTGGAGAAATCTCTCATGACTACTGAATTATTCTAGTTATTAGCCTTAGCCATTTATAGTGGGTACCCCTGACCGTGGTACTCAGGAATCCCTGTCCTAAACATGATGCAAACATTTACCGGTTCAATTGTATAAACGCAATCATCCACGGTGTCCAGGCTATCAAATCTTGTCATGTCATGTTCACTGTCAGGAGTGCGCCACGTCGGACCACTATCATGTCATGTCAAAAGTGCACCACAATGGGTCGCCAGCGTGTCAGGGAACAATTAATTTAACACCAGTACACATATATTAATTAAATATAAAGATGGCAAGGGCTGTGGGGGGACTCATGCGGCTCGGGAAATTTTCCATGCGGCCAGCGGTCACTTGGCCATATGCGGCTAAACAATAAAATATGAACATGCATGCTAGCAGGCCAATGTATTTAATACATTAATATAATACATAAATGTAATGCATTACTACATTAAATACATATTAATATATTTAAATATACAAATATATTAAGATACATTATATTAATATACACTAAACATAAGTAAATATATATTAAATATTATATTAATATGCATGCGGCTGGTAGGAGCCATATGCGGCTCGGACATTAAAGTAATAATAAAATGCATTGAAGTAATGCATTTGTCCCATATGCGGCTGGCTTCTGCATTAATAAGGCCATGCATAGAGCATAAATAATAAAATTTGCATTGAGTAATATTTTAGTATAATGCATTGGAAAAGGTGCTCAGGATGAAAGCATTAAATGCATTCCTCAAATGCCTATGCGGCTATGATGTATTTGGTTGCAATGCTAAGGACTAAAGTATAAAATGTAAACTTCCAAGGCCTTAAATGCGAAAGGCTTAAAAAGCTTAAAAGCTTATGCGGCTCCCTTTCCACGATACTTCAACCAACTTGGACTAAAGTATATAAAATGTAAACTTCCAAGGCCTTAAATGCAAAAAGGCTTAAAAAGCTTAAAAGCTTATGCGGCTCCTTTTCCAGGATACTTCAACCAACTTCTTAAAAGCTTAATGCTTTAACCAAGCATTAACCAACCATTCAAAGCATAAAGGACAAATGCTTTAACCAAGCATTTAAGCATAAAGGACAAATGCCTTAAGAATGGGTTAATATTTCATCCAGAACCCATGCGGCTCGCTCCAGAACCCATGCGGCTAGCAAGGATTTCTTAGGAAAAATGTATGGAAAAATACATTAAGAAAGAATGCATGAAAAATTTCATTATAAGAAAAGTGCATTAAACGCTTTCTTTAAAGTCTATGCGGCTCATTACGTGAGCTTGCATGCTAAATGCATACAAAAGCTCATGCATTCCTAAGGAAGCATATGCGGCTCCTTATTAGAGTAATATATCTTAATGCACTTCTGAATGCTTATGCATTTGTATGCTGCCAAGGTTTTTAAAGATGAATTGGCCATGCGGCAGAGTGCTGAAACGTCCATGCGGCTCAACAATTTCCTATGGGCAAAATTTGGACCAAACGAAATCCTCTGCAACCTGGGATCATCAACTTAGCAAAATATGCAAGTTTGATGGATCAAAATCCTGGAAACCGAAAATACCACAAAACTAGATTTACAAGAAATTGACCATGGGAATGAAAAATGTCAAGTACTAAAGTGGCTTAGAAACACAGGAGGAAACAATGGAACAATAAAAATGACTTCCTTCATGAAGCAAGATTTTACTTGCCTAAGATCTCCCACTCTCTCTATCACTCTCTGGAGGTTGAAGAAGTAATGGTGGAGAAGAAGAAGTAATGAAGAGAGAGAATGAGTGGAGGAATATTTAATGAAGAGGGTGGTGGTAGGTGGGATATTAATGAAAGTGGTGGTAGGTGGGATATTTAATGAAAGTGGTGGTAGGTGGGAGTGGTTCACATAAAACCGAACCATGCAAACCAAGCCGAACCAAGTCAAGTTGGGCCAAACCAACCAAGAAAAATGCCAAAATAAATCAAGCATGCAATACGGGTCTAAATACGTACACGTATACAAAATACGTAATACGAAAAAAAAATGGTCATTACAACTCTACCCACCTTAAAAGAATTCCGTCCTCGGAATTTAATCAAGTGGCTAGAGATGCGAGGACAAGCTATACTACTCACAGGCAAGCTATACTAGTTAAGCAATCAAGCAATTATTCGTACAAGCAAGGGATCGAAGACATGAGGCATAGGAAGATATTATACCTCACGAGTCAAACAGGTCGGGATATCGCGATCGGATATCATCACGCTCCCACGTTGACTCTCCTAAAGAGTGATGACCCCAAGCAACACGGACTAACTTGATAGTCTTGTTCTTGAGTATCTTCTCTTGATCCAATATGGATACGGGCCTCTCCTCATACGAAAGGTTGGTACCCACAACCAATTCCGAATGATCCAGGATGTGGCTCGGGTCCGGAATATACCTAGGACTGAGCTCCAGAATGTCCCCTACACGCTCCAGAATGTCGAACGGCCCTATATACCTAGGAATGAGCTTTCCCCGTATGCCGAAACGAATGACGCCACGGTTAGACGAGATCCTCAGGAATACATGGTCGCCGACCAAAAATTCAAGGGGACGCCGATGAGAATCGGCCCAATGGCACTGACGATCTTGTGCAACGCGAAGATGATCTCTAACTCTCCTGACCACTTCAACTGTCTGAGCGATCATCTCTGGACCAAGCATCTGCCTCTCTCCCACATCGTCCCATGCTAGTGGGGATCTGCACTTCCTTCCATACAGTGCCTCGAACAGAGCCATCTGGATACTGGCTTGGAAACTATTATTGTACGAAAACTCCACCAGGTGCAGGTGATCTTCCCACGAACCACCGAAGTCGAGTGTACAAGATCTCAACATATCTTCAAGAGTCTGGATCGTGCGTTCTGACTGACCATCTGTCTGCGGGTGATATGCTGAGCTGAACTGGAGGCGAGTTCCTAAACTCTCTTGCAAGCTATGCCAAAAGTGTGACATAAATCTTGAATCCCGGTCCAAGGTGATACTGACTGGTACACCGTGGAATCTGACAATCTGCCGGAGGTACATCTCTGCTAGCTGAGCTGTTGACTGACCCACTCTGAACGGGAGAAAGTGAGCCACCTTCATGAGCCTGTCAACTATAACCCAAATAGTATCTCTACCGGCTGGGGATCTAGGTAATCCAGTCACGAAGTCCATGGTTATATGCTCCCACTTCCATTCGAGAATCGGCAAGGGCTGAAGAAGTCCAGCTGGCCTCTGGTGTTCAGCCTTGACTTGTTGGCAAACCAAACACCGAGAGACAAACCGAGCTATCTCCCTCTTCATACCATTCCACCAAAAGTGCTGACGGATATCACGGTACATCTTCGTGCCACCGGGATGAATCGAATACTGAGAACTGTGAGCTTCCGCCATCACCTCATGCCTGATATCTCCACTGGGTACAGAAAGACGCTTACTATGTCGAAGTGTACCATCTTCATGAATGCATAATTCTGGTCGTCGTCCTGCTTCACATTCTGCTCTAAGCCGCTGAAGCTTAGAATCGGAGGACTGAGCTATCTTGATCCTCTCAACTATACTGGACTGTACTTGCATGCTGGCCATCAATGCCACATTGGTAGAAAGGACAACTTCTATACCCATCTTCTGAAGATCTGCTAGCAACTCTGGTTGCGCTGTCAGGTAAACTCCGGCTCTTCTGCTTAATGCATCTGCCACAACGTTGGCCTTCCCAGGGTGATACTGCAGGTTGACATCATAATCCACAAGTAGCTCTAGCCATCTTCTCTGACGCATGTTAAGGTCCTTCTGGGTGAAAACATACTTCAGACTCTTGTGGTCGGTGAATATCTCCACCCTATCTCCATACAAGTAGTGTCTCCACAACTTAAGTGCAAACACTACAGCTGCCAGCTCCAAGTCATGGGTTGGGTAATTCCTCTCATGATCACGAAGTTGACGTGATGCATAAGCTATTACTTTCCTATGCTGCATCAAAACACATCCCAAACCCTTGTCTGAAGCGTCACAGTACACTAAAAATCCTCCGGTTCTATCTGGAAGTGTGAGAACGGGTGCCGTCATCAAACCTCGCTTCAGCTTCTCAAAAGATTCCTGACATTCTGCTGTCCAAGCGAACTGCATATCCTTACGGGTCAACTGCATCAGTGGTGCTGAAATCCGAGCAAAGTCCGAAACAAATCTCCGGTAATAGCCGGCTAATCCAAGAAAACTGCGAACTTCTGCAACTGTGCGGGGCACTGGCCAGGTTTCGATAGCCACTATCTTCTGGGGATCCACTTCCACTCCACCCTTTGTGATGATATGACCCAAGTATGAAATGCGATCGAGCCAGAACTCGCATTTACTAAACTTGGCATACAACTGGTGTTCTCGAAGAATCTGGAGGATAACTCTGAGATGCTGCTCATGCTCCACTTCACTCTTGCTGTAGACCAGGATATCGTCTATGAACACGATCACGAACTGATCCAAATAAGACATAAAGATACGATTCATGAGGTCCATGAATACTGCCGACGCATTGGTTGCTCCAAAAGGCATAACAAAGAACTCCCAATGTCCATATCTGGATCGAAAAGCTGTCTTCGGGATATCTTGCTCTCTGACTCTGATCTGGTGATACCCTGACCGCAAATCAATCTTCGAGAATACTGCCGCTCCTCTGAGTTGATCAAACAAGTCATCCATCCTTGGGAGGGGATATCTGTTCTTGATTGTCACTGAGTTCAAGGTACGATAGTCAACACATAACCTGGACGTACCATCCTTCTTTTTCACCAGAAGCATCGGGGCTCCCCAAGGCGATCCACTAGCACGAATGAATCCCTTGGTCCAGAGTTCTTCAATCTTGTACAATACCTCCAATTCTGATGGCGCCATCCTGTAGACTCTCTCAGACACTGGTGCTGTCCCGGTAATCAAGTCGATAGTGAACTCGATCCCATTCTGGCGGTATTCCTGGAAGCTCTTCCGGGAAAACATCTGGAAATTCCTCGACTATCCGAGGTAACTGCACTGCTGCCACGGCCATCCGCAATACTGGAGGAGAAGGTTCCACTTCGCCTCGAGAAAAGGAGAACTTCGGCTCGCCTGGAATGCTAAAAATAACTCTGCCAATATGGCAGTCTATCCTAGCATACTGGTCTCTCAACCAATCCATCCCTAAGACCACATCATAATCGGCCATCAGGAATTCTATCAGCCTAGCGGGAAACTCTCTACCGCTAACCACGATTCGACACGAGAAAAACACTCTATCTACCCCCACAAGACCGTTACCAGTAAGTATATTGAGCCTTACTGATAACGACTCGGGCTCCAGTCCTATCTATGTCGCAAATCGTGCAGACATGAATGAATATGATGCACCAGAATTAAATAACACTAAAGCAGGAAATGTGTTGACAAGAATAGTACCTGCCACTACCTCACCTGGTGCCACTCCTTCTTCTCCCATGGTCAAAGCCAACACTTGACCATGTCCTTTGGGTGCCGGCCCTCTCTGCTGGAATCCTCGCTGCCTATTCTGCTTGCGCCTGGGCAAACTGCTGAGGCCTTTGCTGATGAAAAGCCTGGGTCTGCGTCGGCAACGGCCTTGGAGAAGGAAACTGCGGCTGCTGGACTGGTACTGGGGCTGGTCCCTCACTGATGAACTGGTCCTGGCTGGTGATGAGTCAGTCCTGAACGGGCAGGACCCTACCTTGTGGTCTGGCGCTCCATAAAGCAAACAATCCTCTAGCCTTGCGACACTCTGAAACAACATGTCCAGGCTTCCCACAATAAGAGCAGCCTATGGAGGAAGACTGTTTCTGCTTCTGCTGCTGAGGGTGCGTCGATGTTGAATGCTGAACCGACGTAACTGAAGCTGCCCTTCTCGGAGCTCCAATGGTTAAAGCTCTAGCTGCCGGGGCTGGAGCTGACGACTGATTCATCTGGCCGTGAGATCGCTTTCGACCTCCGGTCCTGTCCACAATCCTCTGGGAGGTATACTCATGCCTCCTAGCTGCCCTCAATACCGCATCAAAAGTCTGATGCTCGAACTGTTCCACTGCCAACAAAATCTCCAGGTGGAGTCCCTGTTGAAATCGCTGGGCTCTATCGAACTCGGTCGCCACCAAGGTGGGAGCAAACCGACTAAGCCTGGAAAACTCGGTCGCATATCCATCGACCGTCCTGCCCATCTGCTTCAAATTGGTGAACTTGGTCTGAAGATCGTACCGAGCCACCGCATCGAAGTACTTGGTCCGGAACCGCTCACGGAATACTGTCCAAGCAATAGGTGCCACCAATCCAACGGCCTGTGCCGTCCACCAGCTGTGGGCTAGATCTAATAATTGTAGGCACACCACGGCCACCTTTTCGTCTTCTGGGGTCTTTGTTGCTTCCAATATCACCTCGGTGTCCTGAAGCCATGCATCAGCAGCGATAGCATCTTCGCTGCCATCGAAGAATGGAGGGTTCAGGCGCTTGAAACTGTTCGCTGCACTGTTCCCATGAAGTCCACCTCTGCCCAGAGCATCCGCCACTGCCTGGTGTAAGGCATCTCCTCGACGGTCCTGCGATGCAAGCAACTCCCTGATAAGCCCAACTAAGGCTCCATCATCCTGCCTCGCGGGCTGGGCTGACTACACCGGGGGTTCTGGATCTCTGGAAGGCATGGCCCGGGAGGCTGCTCCTGAGTGCTGGGCCTGATCTTCTTGTTGCTGCTGGTCCACGGGAAGCGCTTCGCCTTGCTGGTCGGCAGGTCCAGGAACAATACCGCTGAAGAAGATGACATAGGGAACAATAAGGAAGGATCAAGACAGATCAACGATACAAGCATGTGTTCAGGTCGACAATCCCAGGGATTTAGAAAAGTCGGGCAGAGATCAAAGGCGAGTGTTGATTGAGACATCTATTCGGTAAACCCTCACATATCTTGATTTATAAGACCTGCATGGGCCACCACTTAAACCATGTAACGCCCCAGAACCAGAATACTGGAGAGCGGGGGCATACATAGCCAGCTACGTATAATGAAATAAAATTATCCCACTATACGGTCACGGCTGTCTAGATACATGAGGGTTTATCTACAATCCATCAGTATCCTATGGTCGATAACAAGCCTAATTGTCTCAATCCCAAGCAATCAAGTAAAGTTACAAGATGTAAGATCACCAAATATACAACAATAAGGCATCCCAAACATTACATATCCAGCTGATCATGAAGCTAGTCGTTACAAAATGTGAGAACTAGCAAGAGTTTAGTCATACATGATCAACCCTAGGATCTGTCAATCATGTTACAGCCCGTAGGCAGACAATAATAAGGCATACAATACGAGCTAACAGGTGCTCGCCGGCTAAACGCCTCAAAATATAATTTTTACAATAGAGTGGGAGAGCAAAAATAAACCCACTCGTTGCCCTGGTCACGACTGATGGTCACCATCAGGCTGGAAGGTCGGTGGATCCTCTGAGATAGCTCCGAAATCTGGCCACACAAAACCAGCTGGGTCAGATCCCAGAAAGAGCAAGTGCCACAAAGGAGGCTTCACTTAAGAACTAAAACCAGTATATCAGAAATGTATTAAAGCAGTTAAAAGAACTGAAAGTAAAGAGATAACAACAGTCATAAGGGGTACGAGAGAACCATTCAAGTAGCCAGGTCACAACCCTTAAACCAAACAGGGACCGGGGTTGTAACCTTTCACTTGAATAGAACTCCGTCTCCAATCTTGTTGGTAAGGTAAATCATTACAAGCATGTCGTGGGGTGCAATAATATAAAATGAAGAGAGGACTTAGAACTGTTCCGGAAGCCAGGTTACAACCCTTAAACCAAACAAGGACCGGGGTTGTAACCCTTCGCCTGAACCGAACATAGCCTCTGATCTTTATTGCTAAGAGTGACAATCATGCGATCAAGCTTGCAACAATCGAGCACTGAAATCACACCATACGATCGATCCCGACCAATCAGTGCCTACGACTTTCTACATTAGCTAACTAACTTGCCATAACATGCAGTGAGATATCCCTCCAGCCACAAGCCCTGCAGCTAATCCAGGTTATCCAGGCGACTTGGGTTTATTAAGCAGTATATTGTTCTTTCCATATATCAATGAGTTTGGACTTGTGCCCTACTCGTCGGCAGGCTGCAAGTCCCACAATGGTGGCCGGGATAACGGGATCGCCTGTAGCTGGAGAAATCTCTCATGACTACTGAATTATTCTAGTTATTAGCCTTAGCCATTTATAGTGGGTACCCCTGACCGTGGTACTCAGGAATCCCTGTCCTAAACATGATGCAAACATTTACCGGTTCAATTGTACAAACGCAATCATCCACGGTGTCCAGGCCATCAAATCTTGTCATGTCATATTCACTGTCAGGAGTGCGTCACGTCGGGCCACTATCATGTCATGTCAAAAGTGCACCACAACGGGTCGCCAGCGTGTCAGGGAACAATTAATTTAACACCAGTACACATATTAATTAAATATAAAGATGGCAAGGGCTGTGGGGGGACTCATGCGGCTCGGGAAATTTTTCATGCGGCCAGCGGTCACTTGGCCATATGCGGCTAAACAATAAAATATGAACATGCATGCTAGCAGGCCAATGTATTTAATACATTAATATAATGCATAAATGTAATGTATTACTACATTAAATACATCATTAATATATTTAAATATACAAAATATAAGATACATTATATTAATATACACTAAACAATAAGTAATATATATTAAATATTATATTATATGCATGCGGCTGGTAGGAGCCATATGCGGCTCGGACATTAAAGTAATAATAAAATGCATTGAAGTAATGCATTTGTCCCATATGCGGCTGGCTTCTGCATTAATAAGGCCATGCATAGAGCATAATAATAATAAAATTTGCATTGAGTAATATTTTAGTATAATGCATTGGAAAAGGTGCTCAGGATGAAAGCATTAAATGCATTCCTCAAATGCCTATGCGGCTATGATGCATTTGGTTGCAATGCTAAGGACTAAAGTATAAAATGTAAACTTCCAAGGCCTTAAATGCAAAAGGCTTAAAAAGCTTAAAAGCTTATGCGGCTCCCTTTCCAGGATACTTCAACCAACTTGGACTAAAGTATAAAATGTAAACTTCCAAGGCCTTAAATGCAAAAAGGCTTAAAAAGCTTAAAAGCTTATGCAGCTCCCTTTCCAGGATACTTCAACCAACTTCTTAAAAGCTTAATGCTTTAACCAAGCATTAACCAACCATTCAAAGCATAAAGGACAAATGCTTTAACCAAGCATTTAAGCATAAAGGACAAATGCCTTAAGAATGGATTAATATTTCATCCAAAACCCATGCGGCTCGCTCCAGAACCCATGCGGCTAGCAAGGATTTCTTAGGAAAAATGTATGGAAAAATGCATTAAGAAAGAATGCATGAAAAATTTCATTATAAGAAAAGTGCATTAAACGCTTTCTTTAATCATTACGTGAGCTTGCATGCTAAATGCATACAAAAGCTCATGCATTCCTAAGAAAGCATATGCGGCTCCTTATTAGAGTATATATTAATGCACTTCTGAATGCTTATGCATTTGTATGCTGCCAAGGTTTTTAAAGATGAATTGGCCATACGGCAGAGTGCTGAAACGTCCATGCGGCTCAACAATTTCCTATGGGCAAAATTTGGACCAAACGAAATCCTCTGCAACCTGGGATCATCAACTTAACAAAATATACAAGTTTGATGGATCAAAATCCTGGAAACCGAAAATACCACAAAACTAGATTTACAAGAAATTGACCATGGGAATGAAAAATGTCAAGTACTAAAGTGGCTTAGAAACACAGGAGAAAACAATGGAACAATAAAAATGACTTCCTCCATGAAGCAAGATTTCACTTGCCTAAGCTCTCCCACTCTCTCTATCTCTCTGGAGGTTGAAGAAGTAATGGTGGAGAAGAAGAAGTAATGAAGAGAGAGAATGAGTGGGGGAATATTTAATGAAGAGGGTGGTGGTAGGTGAGATATTTAATGAAAGTGGTGGTAGGTGGGATATTTAATGAAAGTGGTGGTAGGTGGGAGTGGTTCACATAAAACCGAACCATACAAACCAAGCTGAACCAAGTCAAGTTGGGCCAAACCAACCAAGAAAAATGCTAAAATAAATCAAGCATGCAATACGGGTCTAAATACGTACACGTATACAAAATACGTAATACGAAAAAAATGGTCATTACATCAACAATCTCTATGAATTGGGTAATAACAATGTATGTATGATGGGCTGTTGATTATAAATGGAATCCATGTCCCGATACATCGGGTTGATGATGTCCTCTTAAGGAGCTCATAAGGATTGTCATGAAACCCTGCAGGTGGATTATATTTGACATGACAAATAAAGTTGAGCGGTACTACTTAAGGATAAAAGATACCGAATCAATATAGTTGTCAGTAACTTAATTGATCGACGGACATACGATATCTTAACATGGGGAGCCAAACGAGCATATAATAAAAGGAGCCCACAAACATAATTTGGGATTAGGGAGGTAGTGCAACAATAGCTCATTAGTGGACCGAGCTATTATTAATGGGCCTGGATTGTGTGTTCGGGCTGAACACGGGATATCCATATCCGTTAGGAGGCCTAACCCTAATTTCTTCTCATAGTCCCTGCCGTAGCCTATATATATCCTCTGTTCTCTGGCCGCCAGATTACTGATCAGAAATTTAAAATTTTCTCTAAATTCGTGATTCACGTAAGGAGAGAAAGAGAGTGCTGCCAAGGAGAAGAAAAGGTTGGAAGATCGTCGCCCACACGACGTCCAACTCGAGGAAGGAATATGTGCAGAAATCTTGGGGTCGTCCGCTCGAGATTGTCAGGAATTACTTGTCTCCTTTCCGGCGCAGGTATAATTCGTGAACCCTAGTTTTCGCCTATGAAGGGTTAGAACACGTATTAGATCTGTTTAACTTTCTATCGATCAATACGCACACCAAAGAAAGGGTCCTGGGAATCTCCAGTTCCATCAGTAGCATACTCTGAAGAATAATGCTAATAGAAGACCCAGGATCAATGTAAATCATGTCAATTTTAGTAGATTCAATATACCCTGTATAACACATAGGCCTGTCGTGTTTATTATGCTTCAACAGCATATCTTCTTGTGTAAAGGTAATATTAGGAATTGCTTCCATCACACTATGATATTGTGGACACGACACTGGTATATTGTCAGGACTCTTGAGTTGAGCTAAGCATGAGTCTGCTTGTAGCAAAGCTTCGCTCAAAGTTTCTCGACTTTCTTTAGAAAGACGAAGCAACTCAAAGATAGAAAGTCTAGCCGGGGTATTAGCTAGTTGGGCTAGAATATCGAACTTGTAGGGCTTCATCACCACCCTTGATTTGAAGCAAACTTCAATGGGATGTCAAAGCGTACTGCTTTCTGTTTCCCTTTCTCAATCAAAAATGATTTAGGTCTTGCCTCAGTAGGAACAGAAGATGGTTGAGTTGGTAGTGTTTCAACAATATCCTCCGCTTCTTTAGAAGTTCTCTCATAATCTTTGTGGTATTCTTTTCCAGATCTCGTACCAGCAAAGGTTTCTTCTTCAGACTTAGGAGAATGAAGTACCATATTACAGGTTTTAATCTTCTTTCCCTTAGTCTTCTTCTTGCAAGGATTTTTATGAGGAACCTCAAAACTCAATCCAACAGTGGATTTTTGACTTTGATTTGTAAAGAAAGTCGTATTCCTTTATCATAGTTCAAGCCTTCCGCCTTTTGAAAGTCGTAATCCATCTTTTTTATAAGATGGACTGATTGATGACTGTACATGTGAGTAGGTAGCGGAATTTCAATAGATGTTTCAACAGAGAAAGAAGGAACAGAAACCTCTGTAGCCACAGGAGTAGGGGTATTCGGGACAAAAAGAAAAATCCCTACATGAGCTTTCTCATAAGCAGCAAAGACTTGTTATGCCCTGTACAAGGAGACACTATTCATAGCTAACCATTGTCGATGAGTAAGTTTAAGTTTGGTAGGAGGAGCCAAACCTGGAGGGCATATATTCAAACCCCTCAGCCTATCCTCCAAAGGAATGTCATCCCAAAGATGATCCAAATCATCATGATCTGGAGTAACAACATGAGAAATCATATTACAGGTTTTGACTTTTCGATCTTTCTTGGATTTTAAAGTTTTACCTTCACTTCTATTTCAGGTACTAAGTCAGGATGTACCCACATGATTTTACTATTTTTAATATGAGAGGCAATAATCCTTCACTTTGCTCTCTAGCCGACGGAAGATTCACAATTTTTATTGTCGCCTTTGAAATTGGGACAATCCCATCTGGAACTTGCTGTGGAGAAAAACCTCCAAATTGAAGAGAAATCATATTAGTTGTAACTGTATGCTCATCATTGGTTAAAGCAATGGCATTAACATTTACCAACTCTTGGATTTTCTTCTTTAAAACATAGCAAGCCTTGGTAGGATGATTTATGTATCTATGATAGATACAATACTTGGAATTGTCAGTCAGATTCACCTCATTAGGTCTTTTGGCTCTGGAATTTGGAGTTTGCCATTCTTTACAAGACATTGGAATATCCCTGGGATATCACTGTCATCAAAAGAGTATTCTTTTTTTGGTTTGGAAGACTCCGGATTATTTGGCATCGTTTTAGGTTTTGAAAGATTAACCACTAGGGTTTCTTTCCCTTTCCTATTGCGATTGCCGGAATTATTACCTGAAGTGGCTTCTTTCCTTTGTCCTCTGAAGCAAAGATTATCCCATGTTCACGAGCCAACCTACCATTGGTCTTGACTGAAACTGCTGCTATAATGAACGAGGCCCAATCTGTGAATTGAGAGCCCGTAAAGACAGCAATAGTTGGTCGCAGATTCATTTTGTATGTATCAATCAATGCTGAATCTGGCATACCAGGAGGCATTTTCAAGGTTGCCTGTCGAAAACGTTCGAAAACGTCCGGGTATCTTTTTTCTCCTTTTGTTTGACTTCTATTAAGGAGGACATATTCATATCCATTCATCCCTCATAAAAGCGGAAGAGAAACATTGCTTTGAATTCGTCAAAAGACGATATACAATTATCGGGTAGACTTCGATACCAGTCATATGTTGAACCCATCAAACACCCAATGAAAACTCGGGTAAGAAGAGCATCATCTTTTACAAATGTACAATCATAATATCAAAATAATTGATATATTGACTAGGAGAAGCCTTTCCATCAAATAACACCATCGATTGTGGCTTGAATTTTGGAGGAAAGGGTACATCATTCCAATGAGGAGGATAAGGTTGCTTAATCCCTAACCTCTGGAGCTGATCCTTGTGCTTCAGAACTTCAAACTGTGCTTTTAGCTCACGCACTGCTTGAATAGCTTCACTAGTTTGAGGAAGCACATTCGATTGAATAGTTGCTGGATGCACCGTAACCCCCACCGGAGGTGGTACATCTTCTGGAATGAGATGATCTGGAGATGCAGAATTTTGATTGACAGCAGGCTCTTGACTAAGATTATTCAAAGGTACATCAAACCCTTGACTATCTTGAGTTTGTGCTGCTACCTGCACCGGTGTTACTACTGCCGGCTGAACAGTTTGTTGAGTCATTACTATTTGATGCATACTTTGCATCATGGCAAGCATGTCCTTCAGTGATTGCTCCAACTGCAGAGAGACGTTGTTCTGTATTAGCAGTTGACGTCTCCGGTTCGTCTTCGATAACATAGGATTCAACCTCCCTTGAACATACAGAGGGATTGGTATAGAGGTATGAATCAACGCTATCAGTTTCTGACTCCAAAGACTGGGTACCCCCAGCTTTTGAATCTGAAGATTGCAACGATCTTTGACTTCTTGAATGAGTATGCTGATATACTCCTTCAAAAGTGTCAAGGAGTCAGTTGAATTGTTGTTAGCTTGGAGTCTGGGACGAATTGCATCTTGGACGTCGTCCTCTATTGATATAAGATGCCATATTGACTAATGCATATGACAACTCATGTTCTTGATCATCAACTTATTGTTGAGGCACATTGTAGCTTAATCGGTCAAAAACTGATCGTTTAGAAGCCGAACAACAATATTTGATTACAATCTGATGACACTCACAATGATGATTTTCTTCGGGGTATCACAGGAGATTTTTTGTTTTTACGCTTTTGTACAAGCAACTCGCGTAAATCAGAAGGAGTTGTCTACTTTATTATATTTAGGACAGGGAAACGTTTAGTCCCTTACGTATAAAGAAGATTACTGGCTGCATTAACAGAACCAAACTGTGCATTTTTACGTGCCTGGAGTTGCTTGCGTAAATCCTGAGATTTTTGTGCACAAAGAACTCCATCAGCATTACGTGTAATTTAAAGGTTTGGTACCTTACGTAAAGCAGTGTAAGAAGGTTGTTGGTAAAAAACTGAAGTTTTATCAACAATAGAATTCTTGTTTTTTACGCTGCATCCGTGCAGGCAAATTCTCTTTAGATGCAAAGGCATCATTGTGAACTTTATCTACCATGTCACCGACAGAAGATTTACCCTTACGCGTAGAGCACAAAACATGAATATCTGCCACGTCACAGACGGAAGATTTACCTTTACGCGTAGAGCGTAAAACTTGGGTGTCTACCACGTCACAGACGAGAGACTTTTTATGCGTAGAGCGTAAAACTTGGGTGTCTACCACGTCACAGACGGGAGACTGATTTTTATGCGCATAGCGTAAAACTTGGGAGTCTACCACGTCACAGACGGAAGACTGATTTTTACGCCCGGGGCGCATCACTGAAGTAGAGACTGCCTCGTCACAGACGGGAGCCTCCACAATAGGAGTGGGAAGGATTCTTTTGCCCTCAGAGACAGCAGGGAGATCCGAGGATGCTTTGGACTTAGGAATCCAAACTTTTCTCGCCTTCCATGATTTTTGAACATTGGAGCAGCGAGTACTACCCCCAGTTCGGAGCATTTCTTCGTAAGCAGTCTGGTCGAAGTGAACAACCAGAGTCTTCTTTGTCGATCCGACCGACACATCATCATATTGAGCAATTGCTTTCTCGTTAGAGGAGAAAGTCGTCCCCAGCAGAGTCGCCATTTTGTTTCACTTAACAAAATGCCTAAAATTGGCTTTTGAAAGAAAACAAGAAAAGTACAAAAGTACAAATTATTTCTGAAAAGTATTACTATGGAAGTATGATGAGAGCGATCACTTTGTTCCTTGGACCACACGATGATGATGAAGAAAACTGCTTGAGAAAGATGAACGATCGGAAGAACTAAGTCACCAGAAAGGTATCGACACAATGGCACTGATGGCACAGTCGAATGCTTTCCTGCTTTGCTTCACCCTGTTCTTGAGAAAAAGTTGAAGAAATGCTTCTGGGAATATCACTCTGAAAGTATGAGTTTTCTCATAATCTTCTCTTCTGTATATCTCCCTTCATGCTTTCTGTGTTAAAAATAAGTCTATTTATAGACTAGATCCTCTGTGCGTAAAAAGCAACAAAGTTTGGTCTCTACGTAAGTAACTGTCACCCACGATTAAAAATCACCCTTTACGCGTGATGACACGTGTCCCATGTAGAGTTTTAATCTCTACGCATGGTGACACGTGTCCCACTACTTCAACAAAATAGAGAGAGCATATACACACGTTCCTCAATAAGTGTGGCATAAAAGCCACGTAAGCAGACCACGTTCTCATGTAGCTAGAAAAGATTGGGCATAAAAATGACCCAAATAGAGTTCCTGCGTAAAGTAGCAGACTGGGCGTAAAATAACCCAAAATAAACTTTCTGCGTAAAGTGGCTGAAAAGTAGCCTTGAGCGTAAAAGCTCGAATAGCTTTCGTGCGTAAAAGAAGCAGTCTCTTGAGCGTAAAGTAGCCCATCTGCATACTAACATCAAGCGTTAGGCTTGGTGAAAAAAAATTTCTCGGCTTCTGTGCACTGTTCTGTCAGATCAAAATCATGCGCATTAAATGCAGTCTGACAGTCTGTCTCCTGCGTAAATATTTGAGGATGGCTCTCGCGTAAAGTAGTTCGCGTAGAGTTGCCCTGTTGCTCTCTACATAAAATTTGAATCTGATTCAGTTTGACTTGCATAAAGTTCTCAACTTCTTTGACTTGGTCTATGAAATTTATTTATGCTTCTACAACAAACTGGTGGTACAAACTCATATTGCACGATCTGGCGAAAGAATCCATCGGAAGGCACCTCATTCTCAATGAAAGGCAGCAAGTCAGCTCTCGCATCTACTTCAACAAAGATCCGTGCATACCCATACAAGTTATGTACACCGTAGCTTCATCGGCCTTGATTGGTTTGCCTATGGCATTGGCGATCTTCATCATCATGGAAATGCTCCGATGATTAAGGGTAAACCGGTAGTCTGATCCAAATGAAACTGTGAGGAGAACTTCACGCTCATAGGTCGACTCTAGCGTCCATGCCTTAATGAAAGCCTGCCATCAAAGGTCTACAGTCCTCCTTGGAGGAGCTCCATGTCCTCAAGCAGGCAGAAATGCACGAGATAGAAGCAATTTTCTCGTGAGGAAAACTCCATCCTGTCACGATCTGCTCCCGAATAATCGGACACGAGTCGGACACGCCCAGCCTTCGTCGATGGACGACGAGTAAGCTGTACAATGCTAAGG
>JANAVB010043666.1:0-10262 GCA_029216955.1 Iris pallida
GGAGTCCGAGAATGATTAGGGACTTTCTCTTGATCGAATGCCAACCTAGGAGACTATCTATCTCAAGAGACCGATTGTTGTGAGCCTCAAATAAATGTTTGAAGCTTGGTTTAAACTAGGCCCTAGTAATAATAGTCTAGCAGGTTTGACACCAATAGAAATTCATGACTCAGTTGTTAAATTTTTTGCCTTAGAGCTGATACCCGTCGATAACTCTTGTACACTATGGATGTGTATGTTCCTCTCTTTTAGCGACCATGTGTTATGTACACCCTCGTTTCTCATTTATGAGGATGATCATTGACTTGACTACATCTACCATATTCCGTTACGCCGTGCCTTATTCTCTATTAACAAGAGTCGAGGTACAGTATCCGGATTTTGGGAACCCTCTAACCTCATTATTCCTAAAACCCTGTCCTAGCTCCTAAGGTGGGTAGACTGTAAGCCTTCTAAAAAATTTTTAGGATATACCAGGATTACCGATTGATTGGAATAACTTTATTAGGATAATAATTAGTGCCCCTGGACTCCCACTTTCCATTTAGATCATTTTGTGCCCCGACCGTGCCATTAGTAATCGGAGCACAAGACCAGCGATTACCCTCCAACAAATTTCATATGTAAGATCTAGACAAGTCCACCTTCATCCAGGTATATCATGTCCCACTCAAACCCGTCCCCTTGTACTCTATTCTTGTGGTACGACTTTCAGGTTAAAAGGACTAGCTATAACTCTTACCGTAGTATATACCCGGTATACTTTCCGACTTTCATTAGAGCCACAACCTCGACTCAATTCACTCGATCCAATATATGGATGTGATCTACTCGAAGACACTACGCACAGGTCATTAGTGTGCCACCAATTGAGGCCTCATGTGCTACTTAAACACAAAAGTCACTGAAGGCACATTTTTTAGGCTTTATGAACCTAGCTAGCCAACCTGACTGACCACTAGCTCAACCACTTGGAAGGAATCCTATTCTAGGTTACCCTAACTTAGTAGACATAGTTTTATCATTGGGATCTTGTCCAGTCCATATAGATTGAAACCCAATGTTCATCCAACCAACGACCGATGCCCAAATAGAGAACACATTAAGACCACAATCTTGATTCCAAATTCCGTTCTATTTTGGAAATCTTGTTTAGATTAGAAATTCGAGAACAGAGTTTCTGTATTGTACGGATTGCAAGCCCCTCTAAGAAACGAAGAGTTCTTCGATTTAGCAAGTGACTAGACTCTAGTAGCCCAATCTAGCAAATAAGTCAATGGTTCATAAACTTCCTTCCTATCTGTATTAATGGATATTCTCTACCGCTCTTGAAACTTCATAGTTGCTTTTAATTATTCGTCCTTATCTTCCTGTCCTGCCTATTGCAGAACGACGAATTGTTATGCTTATTAAGAATTCATCAATATATATTTTGGCTACTGGTGTAAATTGTTGTTTGTTAATTTTTGGGTTGCTTGTAGATACGAGAGGATTATAGATACCATATGTCCTAGATATTTTTGGAAGATTTAGTAGCCACTAGTTAGAGGATTATAAGATTTTTGTGACCGTGTTTTGAGGAGTAGTGTGACCAAAGGTGGGTAGAAGTCCCCAAGTTTTCGGAATTATAAAATGGCTAGAGACAGCTATATAATGTTTTGAGAAATTAAAATTTCGGAGATTAAGGTAATAGTAGACTTCCATTTTGAATTTTAAGGAATAGCTATGAATTAGAATTTCGAGGACGAAATTATTTTTAAGGTGGGTAGATTTGTAGCTCCCCTTCCCAAATTTTTTTGGAATATTTTTATTATTTTATTTATTTGATTAAAATGGTGAATTATGATTTTATAAATAATTATTTAGCTTATTATTACGGTAGATGACTTTAGCCATAATGGATTTTTGGAGTACAAGACGACTAGGAATCATGGCACAGATAGTGCAGTGGAGTGCTTTGACTAGTGTATTAGCTATGCCAAGGAAGGCCGAGCCATAGTGATGTCCTAACTAAGAAAACCAGGCCAAGTTGCGACTTAACCCTATAGAACATTTTAATTATTTATTAATTATAGTATTGACCTGTAGGAGACAGTTTGTGTCGATTTAGCCCGAGTTGGGCCCGAACCGAATCCAAGCCTTCGTAGGTATGTAGTGAGATCAAATACACCCATGTAGACATATTTCAAGTAGATACAATGCCTAGTATTGGTATATTAAATTTCGTTATTATTATTATTATCTATATTGGGATTATTATTTAATATTATTATTTTATTGGTTATATTATTCTATTGTCAAATAAATATATATATGTATGCATGTATATAGATGAATATATATATAGAGATATATATATATAAATATATACATTATGCATGTATATAGATGAATATATATATAGAGATATGTATATATAAATATATACATTATACGTGTATATGTGTGTGTGTGTATATATATATATATATATATATATATATATATATATATATATATATATATATATTTTTTTTTTTTTTATATATATTATTATATATATATATATATTTTATATATATATATATATTTTATATATATATATATATATATATATATATATATATATATATATATATATATATATATATATATATATATATATATATATATATATATATTATACATGAGTAAAAATATATATATATATATATATATTATACATGAGTGTATGGATATACGTATATATAAATAGATATTATATACTGGTATAAGTGTTTGTATATATAAATATATATAATATGTGTGTGTATGTATAAATATAAATGTATATGTGTGTAAACGTATATATATACGTAAGTATTTATATATATACGTAGATGTGCGTAAATATACATGTATAGGTATATATGAACCTAGGCCTATATATATATGTAGAGAGTTTACAAAAGAAAAAGGAAATAGAAAGAGTAATAAAAAAAAACTGGCCAGGCCCATACCCGAGCCCAGCCCAACCACCCACAGGCTGAGCCCCCCAACCGGCCCAGCTATCCCCTGCCACAAACCACAGCAGACAATACCTAATCCCTACACTACGAAACCGAGCCCCCTCTCTGTTCTGTTAACCACAGAACTATATATATATATATATATATATATATATATATATATATATATATATATATATATATATATATATATATATATATATATATATATATGCAAAAGAGCGGAGAGGAGAACGAAGAAACCTAGAAACCCTAACACCATGGCGACCACCCGACCCCGACTTTGAGGGCGACCCTAGGCGCGCCGCCCTCCGCCACCGCGGCGACCGTCGGCCGGCGATAAGGCCGCACGCGCGCGCTTGAAACAGCAAACAACAGTAGCAGCCGACCCCCAAACATCCAAGTTGGTGACGCAAATTCTCCCTCCTTGGTCGACGAAACATCGCCCCAATTGCTCTGGTACGAAGTCATCATGTACGTCTTTTCACCCTTTCAATTACTTTGTAAATAGACGCGCTAGATCGGCCAGGAAAGCGACTCGAAAAACCCAAAAAAACTGTTTTCGACAGTTTCAAGACTGTGCCCAAACACCCAAGTTTAGCAATTGATTTCTGTCAACTGTGTCGACTTCTTCCAAAAGCAACTGATGAAACCTTTAGCCAACCTATAGGGATGCTAAATCCTTTTTATGGAATTCGAATTCATCGACCGAGTGTCGAGAAATCTGCTCCCCAATTTTGACAAAAAACTGATTTCAAAATATTAGAAATTATGAAAAACTCATCCACACGATGTGCCTCCCGCCAATCCGGGCGACGTGGTCGCGAACTGAAAGCATCGAAAGCTGCGTAACGGCTTCGTGGTCGTGTGGGCTTTGACGTAATTCAAATTGGTCGCGTGTGCGCGACGAATTTGATGCGTATCCGTCGAAATTTACTTTATCGTGCACTTTGCAAATTTCTCAATTACTTTGTACACGCTCGTCAGATCGAGACGAAACTTACTCCATCAGGACTGTATCATTTTTATGGTCCTGTATGCCAAGTTTGGTCCAATT
Source organism: Iris pallida (assembly GCA_029216955.1). Taxonomy (NCBI): domain Eukaryota; kingdom Viridiplantae; phylum Streptophyta; class Magnoliopsida; order Asparagales; family Iridaceae; genus Iris; species Iris pallida. The sequence goes on from JANAVB010043666.1 coordinate 4,045, forward strand.
CTGAGACAGTTGATAAAATCACCGTTTTGCGGGCCCCACGGTTCCACTCAACGGGCGATTTTGTGCACGGCCCGCCGGAATCCAACTTTGGACATACGGTTGGGTTTTGTATCGAAAAACCGGACCCGTAGACATGTAGTTTGACGACTTTAGAGATCATTGACCCTGGCACGCTTTTCGGTTCAAAGCGGGTCCAACGACGGACACCGTTTTTGCCCAAAATTACCGTTTTGCCCCTTTGTCCAGAATTGGACTTAAGGACAGGCAATCCTAGCTAATTTGACTATTCTGAGAACGTTGGTACTGTTTATTTCAGCATCTAGAGAATTCTTAATGTGTTGACTGATTGTGGCTTATTGAGTGGTATATTGTTATTGGTTTCACCAGCTAAGGACCTCAGGCAAGTGCACTTTCTGGTTGCTTTTCCGATTCATAGTAGTCTTTTCATTTCATGTCTATACATATATCTTGCTGCTTGTTGACACGCTCGTCACACGGAGTAGTCGGGAGGAGAAATATCTTAGTAGACATGTGAACTACCCAGAACTATCCCATGAGTCTATTCTTGAATAATAGCCGCTGCACACGACACGTGCAGTGTACCGGATTTACCCCTAGCCGTTCACATGTCGAAACGGATATTTCACACCACCTAGATAGATGTCTTTTATTAGTTTTTCCTTATTTTCTTCTCTATCGTGCTATGTCATCGTTATCTTCCAGTTTTTATCTCTCATATGTTATTTTCATGTCTTGTTAATTCTATTATGTTTTCGCATTGTCGTCGGTTTGTGTACTTGTTCATTCCTGACTGGAAACCAACATTTTTCAGGTTTAGCCGCGATCACTCTTAGCACTGGGAAAGACTTGGGTATACTGAGGTCGACCTAGAAATAGATAGCAGTTGTAATATTTTATTAATTGTAAAATCTTGTATTTTCTTTAGTTAGAAATATTGTAAATATTGTAACAAATTTAGAAATGTGAATGAGCAGCAAATGTTTTATTTTGAGCATTTATTCTTGTGGGCTTGACAGCGTTCTACCGCCGACTATGCGGCGTAGGCTGGCTTGGACACGTCTTGTATCCGGAAAAGCGGGTGCGGGTCGTGACAATCAGATTGTGCCAGCACAGCCAACGTGCGCAAGACGTCAGGTTGCGCTATACTTACGCAAGACATCAATTTGCGCTGGCACAACCGACTTGCGCAAATCGATGGATTGCGTCGAACATTTTGTCAGCGCTTTCCAACCGATTGTGCAAGAGTATAGTTTTTAAAAAAATGAAAACTATTGTATATGCAGCCAAAACCCTAAAAAGGGTGGCGCAAATACCATCAAATCTCTAAAAAAGAGAGAGGTATGATGGTCTGAAAACATCAAAAACCCTAAAAAGGGTTTCGATCATAGTTCGTCATTCACCTTGAAGCACCGGATGACCCGTCTCATGACGAGATACTCGTGGCGCAACACGAGTCAAGGGTTCGGCGGGGACCTTTCCCTTCTCGGCAGCTGATCGCTTGGGCGCCATTTCTGTCGTCGACAAGAGGAAGAAGAAGTCAGAGTAGGGGAGGAGCTTTTATCTCTGGAGAATTCGAAAGCAAGTAAAGGTTGAAAGAATGGAAAATGAAACTATTTATAGTTTCAGAAGTGTAACAGTCACCTGCAATTGCGCCACAAAAGACGGAGCTAATTCCTCCAAACGTGCAATCAAAGCGCAACTTGCGCAACTTGATTTTAAATTTAAAATTCAAAGTATTTCGAAACTTTGAATATTTTCAAATTTAGAAAACTTTGAAGGGGGTCTTGTATGTCCTAAAAATTAAGTTGCATTTATCAAATAGGCAGAGAAGTCTCAATTGCGCACCCTTTAGTGAACTGTCCTGGAATTAGATTGCGCTGCAAATCAAACGCGCGAGCTGAACTGCGCTACCCCCCGAGCGCGCTATGCTGACGTGGCAACGCCATTATTACCTGACAAAGATCGAATCTTCTGACAGCCTGACAGCCCGAAAAATGAGGAGTCCGTTCATTTCTTGTACAGCACAGCGCTCGAGAACAGCTGTACAACTTCAGTATAATCTGCCAGTCCAACCTCAGCGCAGTTTGACCAAGCCTGAATCCCAGCACTTTCCAGTGACTAGAAGAAAGCGCAGTCTGAAGCTAGCGCTATTCGGTTAGCGCAATTCATCCAATAACTGACATTTATTACGTGGCTTACATGCCATCAAATGCTCGCCACGTGGCAACCGCCTGTACACGAACAAGCGCATTTCAATCAAACAATGCCACGCGTCTGAATACAATTAGCCCACGATCGAGCAACTGCCCAATAGGCCAGCGTAGTTTGCAGTCTGCGCAGTCTGTTGCCAACACAGTTCATCATGCGCAATTCAGAATAACTATAAATTAGTTATTTCTAGAACTCTATAAATAGAGTTTCAAGTCCTTCATTAAAGGGATCAGACTATTCAAGATCATCATAGAGATCAGGAGTTTTTGTTCAAGTGCTACTGCATTCTTCAGAGGCTATCGTCTTCAAAGTTTACATCGTCCAAGGGATAAATCGATCGTCTTCAGATCGGATTCCTATAGTTATACTTTTCCAGAATTCAATTGTAATCTTCTTACAAAGTTTGTGAAATAAAGACTTTGTTTTTTTGCAAACAATATATATATATATATTTTGCAAACAATATATATATATATATATATATATATATATATATATATATATATATATATATATATATATATATATATATGAGAAAAAATATATATATATATATATATATGAGAGAAATAAGAAAGGAGGAAATCCCAACCCCCACAAGCAGCAAGCAAGCCCAGGCCCAGCCTGGCTTGGCCTAACCCAGCCCAGCCCGACACTCCTTTTCCCACGCTCCGCTCGGCTTAATCAACATGACCGCGTATATATAGATCGGGAGCAAGGAGTTCACACGCAAAAACCTAAACCCTAAGTCACACGCGCCCCTCCCCGTGCCGACCTCCGGCCAGCTGTCGGCCAAGCAGCGCGGGCCACGCGCACAGTGCAGCGGAGGTTAGAGCAGCAGCAGTGCCCACAGCAACAGCAGCCACAGAAAAGTTTTAGCGATGCATATTCTCGATCACCGTGTGATCGCTTTGCACGCCGTTTTTGCAGGTACATAAATAACTTATAAGACTATAATCCCTTAACATAGATTCCTTTAACTCGCACCGTGCACCACGAGAATCGAGTGCTAAAATCGAGAAAAATCTCGAATTCCTGAGTATAGAAACTGCCCTAACGTCCAATATTTGCGGTCGATTTACGACCAGAATATCGCAAATTTTTGAAAACTGCTTAAACAGACTTCTAGACAACCTAATCAAGATGGAAACCCCATTTTTAGATTTAATTCTTGTCGGTTATTTTCTGTTTAAAATTAGGATAAAGTTGACGAAAAAACCTATTTTAAAAATTAGAAAAACCTTCGATACGATGTGCGTTCCGCCAAACCAAGCGCCATGGTCGCGAACCGAAAGCATCAAATGGTGCGTATCGACTTCGCGGATGTGTAGGCTTTGATGGAATTCAAATTGGTCATGTGTGCGCGACAAATTTGATGCGTATCCGTCGAAATTCACCGTATCGTCTCTGTACAAAATTTCCTAATTACTTTGTGCACGTTCGTCAGATCGAGACAAAACTTACGCCAACAGGACTGTATCATTTTTTGGTCCTGTATGCCAAATTTGGTCCAATTCTGAGACAGTTGATCGGATCGCCGTTTCGCGGGCCCCACGATCCGATTCAACGGCGATTTTGTGCACGGCCCATCAGAATCCAAGACTGGACATACCATTGGGTTCGTACCATCAAAACGAATCCGTAACATATGTAGTTTGATGACTTTAGAGACCATTGACCCTGACACATTTTTCGGTGCAAAGTGGGTCTAACGGCGGACATCGTTTTGACCCAAAATTACCGTTTTGCCCCTGTATCCAGAATTGGACTTAAGGACAGGCAATCATAGCTAATATGACTATTCTGAGAATGTTGGCAATGTTTGTTTCAGCTTTCGTAGGCATTTGTGAGATTTGGACTTTTATGGCGTACTAGTTGACGGTATATTATTGGATCTTCGCGCTACCACCAGGCAAGATACCTTGCCTCCCTCTACAGTTTAATTTTATGTTTATAGTTTTTCTTGTGATTATTCGGTTACTCTAATTCTATGGATTTATATGTTATTATCAGTTCTCTAGTCGACTTGATTTATATATGTTCTTCATACCTTGTTCACTAGTTCTTTGACTTGCCTGTATATCATCTTCATGACTTGATAGTGTAGATATGCCAGGCTTGTTCACCTTATGAGTTCATATTAGAGTTGTCCTTACCTGGGTCTTGACTGAGTTATACCATGTCGTTACTTGTACCTCGACTGGTTCGTGTCATAGAACGAATACGTGTAATTAAACTGCTAAATCCTTGTTATTGTTTCCTTGGCACCAGAGAGTCCACTCGGGACGAGGGTGTTTGTGTTGATCTGTTGCACCAGAGAGTCCACACTCGGGACGAGGGTGTTTGTCATATTCATTGGCACCAGAGAGTCCACACTCGGGACGAGGGTTGACCATTTGCACCAGAGAACTACACTCGGGACGAGGGTGTTTGTTGTGTTTACTTGCATCAGGGAGTCCACACTCGGGACAAGGATGTAGTACTGCATCAAGAGTCCATACTCGGGACGATGATGTAGTACTTGCACCAAAGAGTCCACACTCGGGATGAGGGTGCCTTGCCGTGAACTAACCAGAGAGTCCACACTCGGGACGAGGGTTAGTGATTAGTTCAAACCTGCGAGTCCACTCGGGGCGAGGGTTTGGTATTCCATTGATCTCGTGTTCACTTGTTCATCCAGTATTTCAGTTACGTGTAGTTGTTCTTGTATTCCAGTTCATAGTCACTGTCAGTAGCCACTCATCGTTAGTCACTTGTTAGCAGTTGGTCGTAGTCTCTTGCCATGTTAGTGTCGTTCCTTGTTTATATCCTATTTATATTATCATGCATGATTAAACTGATAGATAGGCATGTTTTTTATGTATCTTGCTATATCCCCTGAGGACCTGATGATCTCTTCAGGTTAGCGCATGCATGGAGTTAGTTAGCAGAGCGGGATGGTTGATGATTGTGATGCATAATTCAGGTATTCGTCAGTGATATTACATTGTTATCCTTTCGTGCTTTACATTCCTTATCATGAGATATCCTGTTTATTGATTCACTATAAAGACTTTTGTTATATCTTTGGAGTCTTATCAGACATATATGCTAGTGGGGCTGCAGACGGTCTTTGTACCATTAATTCTCGTCCCTTCCTATTTCGGGTGACGAATGATCGTGATGTCTAGAATCCATCAGACGGTCTTAAATATAGTATAATATTGTATGATTATTGAGTTTTGGTTGTTTATAGATATGAGGGATTATAGTTGTCATATGCGTAGATATCTTTCGGTAGAATTATTAGAAACTAGTTAGAAGATTATAAGATTTAGTGACCGTATTTTGAGGAGTAGTATGACCAAAGGTGGGTAGAATCCTCAAGTATTCGGTTACAAAATGGCTAGGAGGAGGATATAAAATATTTTTGAAATTAAATTTGAGGAGATTAAGGTAATAGTAGAATTTGATTTTAAGGAATAGTTATGAATTGAATTTTGAGGACGAAATTTTTTTAAGGTGGGAGATTTGTAGCTTCCTTCCCAGAATTTTTGAAATATTTTTTATTATTATTTATTTGATTAAATGGTGATTTTTTTAGATTTTTATAATAATTATTTAGTTAATTATTACGGTAGATAACTTTAGCCATGGTTGAGTTTGAAGTATCAGACGACTAGGATCATGGCACGATAGAGCAGTAGCGTGCCTTGACTAGTGTATTAGTCATGCAAGGAAGATCCAGCCATAAGTGTGTCATAACTAGAAAACTAGGCCAAGTTTGCGACTTAACCTCTAAAGACATTTTAAATTATTTTTTAATTATATTATTGACTTGTAGGAGACCAGGTTTGTGTCGATTTAGCTCGGACTAGACCCGAACCGAAATCGAGCCCATGTAATCTTGTGGTGAGGGACCAAGAGATCATGTAGGCATATTTTATGTATGTACAAACATTCCTAATTATTTTAGGTATTGAAGTACATTTTTAACTATTTGAATT